>OX326956.1:3259608-3301411 GCA_946800325.1 Luzula sylvatica | reverse complement strand
AGGAGGATTTCATTGGATTACATCAAGAATCAGGACATGAAGTCTCAAGATAAACAAGAAAAGAAGAACACAAGGAAGGCCATTGGAATACATCAAGACTCAAGATGTTGAAGCCTTCCATGAGTGGGATACACCACATATAAACCATAGGTACAAACCTAGTAGAACTCAAGTAAAATCATGTTCAAAATAACAAAGAGTTCAGTCAAGCAGGAAGTGCGTTCTGAACGAACTCAAAGTCCATTCTGAACGGACTTGCTAAATATCAAAACTTTAAAAGCTTGATTAGAACCAAACGTGTCACAGGGATGTGTACGTTCGAACGAACAATCATGTCCGTTCGAACGGATAATTATAATCCGTTCACCCACCTTCTGAGTGCGTTGAACGGACAATCCTTCCTGTGAACGGAAAACGTCACAGGGATGTGTGCGTTCGAACGAACACACATGTGCGTTCGAACGGACAACCTGGAATCCGTTCACCCACTTTTCAGTGCGTTGAACGGACTCTTGTTCCTGTGAACGCAAAATGCTATGTATAATTGAGTCCGTTACGAACGGACATTGTACGTTCGAACGGACCCAAGATGTACTTGCACGTTATTTTGAAACGGCTAGTGCAAACTTCAAGTGCGTTCCGAACGGACTGTATGCGTTCGAACGCACTACAAGTTTTCTGAAGGATTTCTATAGAGAGTATAAATAGAATCCTTCATGGGTCTCTCTCTCTCACTTCCTCATTTTCAAACATTCAAACCTAAAAAGAGAGAAACCCTAAGCTGTGATTATCTATATCCATTGATAGCTTGAGAAACCTCTTTAGATCGTTGATCTACTTTCGATATTCTCCTCTAATCGTATCCCACTCACGTGACCGATCACGTTGTAGCTCGATTAGTGAAAAAGTGTAATAGGCTAGTGCAACAAAGTGTAAAGAGCCTAAGCTATAGATCGATAGAAGCGTGTAAATCGATCTAGGCAAATCCTTGTAATCGAGTTGAGTTGGAATTCAATCGAAAGCCAAAAAGAGGCACAAGGCATTCCCGGAGACGTAGGTACTCGCAAATAATTGAATCGGTCAATTAAGCGAGTAAAGGGTGAGTTAAAGCTACAAAGCAACCACCTACCGAACTTCGTAAACAAACATCTTGTGTCAAAGTGTTTGTACGGTATCATCTTTATCATCTAAATTATTATTTATTCCGCACCGTAAATTAGGTTAAATCTAAACTAAGTATAAGTTAGATTGCCAAATTTACCCCCCTCTAGGTTAGAATTAACCAACAATTGGTATCAGAGCAGGGTACTAACCATCTCTTAAATTTATTAAGGATAAACTTGTACCTTACGATCTAATGGCTGAAGTTAATCCCATGAGCGCGGTGGAAGCAGCCATTCACTCTCTCCGTATTGAACGAGGTCTAACTTCGACACACCACCAGCCCATAATTGTAGACGCAGAACCTTCCTCTCCCACTCTAAGCTCGACACATGACAAAAGTTATGAGGTACGTACGAACTCTCTATATGGTATCAAATCATTACCCAGACCTGAATTTTCTCCCGCATCCAAACTAGAACTCGAATCTTGTGACGAGTTTCTTAGGGATGAAGGTAACTCTCAACTAAATGAGGGTAAACTTGAAAGTCCCACCCAAGCTCTAAAGGATAAGGTAGCTTCTCTTGAGCTATCCATTTTGGCATACAAAACTCAAATAAATGAATTTAAAGGATTTTCAAAATGTGAATGTAAAACCCTGAAATGTGAGATTTCTCATTTAAAAGTCGAAATTCAAACTATGAAAGTTGAAAATGAGTCCTTGAAGAGGGCATGTACAATGATTGCATTGATTCCCCCTTCATTGGATGATGTCTTAAAGTCGTCATTAACGGGACAAAAGCCAAATGATAAATCTAGTTTAGGACATAAGAAAATTAACGATAATAATCCCGACCTTTCAATATCTCAAAATCAAAAATCTAAATGGGAAAACCATAAAGTAAGTAGTCATGGAAATGCTTTTATGTACCATGACTACAACAAAGGTAAATATGCTAAAAATGAACAACCTAAACGTGTCAATAATAATTATAGGAACAATCATTTTACACAAAAATCACAACCCAGACATACTAATTTGGGACAAACCGAGTGTTTGTTCAAAAGGGGACCAAACGGGTATTTCTATGAAGTGACAAACTACACCGAAGCTTCATATCAACAAGAGTCCCCCAAACATTTCACCAACATGCATAAACAATTTACAGAAAATAATGTTAAGCAAAATAAATTTAAATCAAATAACCTATATCAAATGCCAAAATCGATAACTTCTAAGAGAAGTAATCCGAATAAACTCTCGGACTATTTTGTGAAGAGTACCACACCCACAAATAAGCCCACCGTAGCATTTTGTAACTATTGTTGCAAAATCGGTCATGTCTCAACCGGGTGTAATCTTCGCAATCCAAAAGTGGCACCAAACGTCATGTGGATGCGTAAAGATCGTCACTCAATGGGTTCCTCTACCTCCCTTGGTATAGGACCCCCTAGGGTGTAAAACCCTAACCTGAGACACTATACTCCCTAGTATACCATACCATAAGCCAAACATTTAGGGGGAGTATAGTCAGTAAGAATTCATATTAGTCAATTTCAATTTCTTTTTGGTTTAACTAATATGAATTTCTTATAGATGGGCCTAACTTCCAGAACAAAGTCATCAAAATGGTGTCTAGATAGTGGTTGTTCTAGACATATGACTTGGGATCGACAGATGTTCAAATCTCTCGAACCGTTCAAGGGAGGAGACGTTACCTTCGGAGGAAATCAAAAAGGTAAAATTATTGGTATCGGTTCAATAGGTACCTCAAATTGGACTTTAGAGAATGTCTATCTTGTAACTGGACTCAAACATAATTTGATTAGCATAAGCCAATTATGTGATGCCGGATATTGTGTGAAATTCGATCAACTCTCATGCTTAATTGATCGAATGAAAGACAATACCACAGTATGCAAAGGAACCCGACACGAAAATCTATACTACTTTGATTTCGAATCATTCGTGCCGGGAATCCATTGTCTCACTGTATCAGAATCAGTATCTCGATTATGGCATAGACGGTTAGGTCACATTTGCATGAAAACTATACATAGGTTGTCCAAAAAGCAATTAGTTAGAGGACTTCCCTCACATAAACTTGAACTAGAAGGATTATGCGATGCGTGTGAAAAAGGTAAGCACACTAGATCGTCCGGGTTCAAATCAAAGAACATGGTCACCACGAATCGACCTCTTCAACTCATCCATCTTGATCTTTGCGGACCAATGAGCGTTACAAGCATAGGTAATAAAAGGTATATGTTTGTCATTGTGGATGATTATTCACGTTTCACATGGATACATTATTTACTTCATAAAAGTGAAACGTGTGACAACTTCATCAAATTTTGCACTCTCGTTGAAAATGAAAAAGGCACCTCAATTGTCACCATTCGAAGTGACAATGGAGGTGAATTTCGAAATGCAAAATTTGATGAATTTTGTCATAAAAAGGGATATATACGCGAATTTTCGGCTCCTCGCACACCTCAACAAAATGGCGTGGTTGAACGTAAAAATCGAACGTTAATTGAACTTGCCCGTACCATGCTAAGTGAGCATCCTTCTCCAAAATACCTTTGGGCCGAAGCCACTAACACCGCATGTCATGTGGTGAATAGGGTTAGCTTAAGGCCTATTTTGAAGACGACGCCATATGAGCTATGGTATGGGGGAAATCCAAATGTCTCTTACATGAGAGTATTTGGATGCAAATGCTATATCTTGGATGAATTGAGTAATCGAGACAAACTCGATCCAAAATCCATTGAAGGAATATTTGTCGGTTACTCAAGCACAAGCAAAGCATACCGAGTTTACATACGATCAACACGAGTCGTATGTGAATCCGTTCATGTACATTTTGATGAAACTAACAAGGAAGCCGAGAAAGGTAGCTTAAATGTAGGTGAAGTCACGGAAACAATTGCTAAATCACCGAGAAAACAAGCCGAGCTGGAATATCAAAACATCGACATAACTCTTGATGAACCTCAGAGAGAAAACAATGATCCTCCAGAAGAGGAAGAACAGGAGGAAGAGGAAGAAGAGAGTGAAACTCCTTACCAAATCCCCGAGGTTCTCCGAGAAGTACCCCACCATCCTCTCACAAACGTTGTGGGAGATCCCCGAGAAGGTGTAAGAACTCGGTCTCGTGTCCACAACTACGTAGCTCATTGCGCATATCTTTCTCACACCGAGCCAAAATCCTTCAAGGAAGCCAATCTAGACGAAGATTGGATTATGGCAATGCAAGAAGAATTGGAACAATTTGAAAGAAATCAAGTTTGGATGTTGGTTCCAAAACCCATGAATCGTTCGATCATTGGGACTCGATGGATCTTTCGAAATAAACTTGATGAACACGGAAACGTAGTACGAAACAAGGCGAGACTCGTCGCTCAAGGATTCAAACAACGAGAAGGGATCGATTTCGAAGAAACCTTTGCTCCAGTGGCTCGTCTAGAAGCGATACGACTCCTCCTAGCTTACGCCGCTATTGAGGGGTTTACACTATTTCAAATGGACGTCAAGAGTGCATTTCTAAATGGTGAAATCGAAGAAGAAGTCTACGTTGAGCAACCACCGGGATTTAAGGATCCTAAATTCCCCGATTACGTGTGCAAACTCTCAAAAGCCCTATACGGATTGAAACAAGCCCCACGAGCATGGTACGATCGACTATCCTCATTTCTCACCTCAAATGGGTTCGTGAGGGGTATAATCGACACCACCCTCTTCACACGTAAAAAGGGAGTATCCATTTTACTTGTTCAAATTTACGTAGATGATATTATTTTTGGATCAAGTGATGCGGCTCTTGCCGAAGAATTCTCTATTCTTATGCACAGTGAATTTGCCATGAGTATGATGGGAGAATTAAAATTCTTCTTAGGTCTTCAAGTCACACAATCAAGTGAAGGAATTTTCGTCAACCAATCAAAGTACACTCGCGAATTATTAAAGAGATTCGAGTTGGACCAAACTAAAACGAGTGACACTCCAATGGCAAAGGAATCAAAATTGGATGCGGATGAAGAGGGCGAATCGTTCGACATTACGTCCTATAGAGGAATGATCGGGAGCCTTCTTTATCTAACGGCAAGTCATCCCGACATCATGTTCGCCGTATGCTTGTGCGCTAGATTTCAAGCTAACCCCAAGGTATCACATTACACGGCCGTAAAACGCATATTTCGTTATTTAAAAGGTACAATTGAACTTGGGATATGGTACGGGCATAGTGGGAACCTAAACCTAGTAGGATACACTGATGCGGATTTTGCCGGATCCCGAGTTGATCGAAAAAGCACTAGCGGTACATGCCAATTTTTGGGAGGTTTACTTGTATCATGGTCAAGTCGAAAACAACACTCGGTAGCCTTATCGACGGCCGAAGCCGAGTATGTCGCCGCAGGAAGCTGCTGTGCTCAATTACTGTGGTTGAACCAAACCCTCGGAGACTACGGTTTGAACTTCCGTAAAATCCCCATATTGTGCGACAACAATAGCGCAATATGCATCTCGAAAAACCCGGTCCACCATTCACGAACCAAGCATATCGACATACGTCACCACTTCATTCGGGATCACGTGGAAAAAGGCGATGTTAAACTCGAATGGATAGAGACTCAAAATCAAATTGCCGACATCTTCACAAAACCGTTACCATTTGGTCCTTTCTCCGATCTACGACTAAAGCTAGGTATGTTATCTCTTAAGAATTAAAATTCAGCATATTGGGTCTAGTCTCATGTAGTTGCATCATAATGGTATAATCATAAGTATAAATAGAGTTGTTGAACTAGGGTCAGTGGTTTGGGTCAATACATCCGGGTCTCAGCTCAGTATCTAGTCCGTTCGAACGAACAAAAGAGTGCGTTTGGAACGGACAAATGAAGTCCACAAATACCATCCTTCCAGACTCAAGTCCGTTCGAACGAACAAAAGAGTGCGTTCGGAACGGACAAATGAAGTCCACTAATACCATCCTTCCAGACTCAAGTCCGTTCGGACGAACAAACAGTGCGTTCGGAACGGACAGATGAAATGTATGAGTATGACTGCTTTTCATATTATGGCGCCTTTCCCAACAGTTGCAAGTGCGTTCGAACGAACTCGAAAACCTCTCACCTGCAACGCAAACCCAAACAATGGAGCCTTTTACCCAGAAGCGTGTACGTTTGAACGCACATGAATGTCCGTTCGAACGAACTCGTCGTATTTACTCTCCATCTGCATGCAACCGACCCTCATCAATGGACGCTTGGTTCATCCTCTCGTACGAAGAAACTTAAAGAGACACGATTTACGCTCTTGAAACCCTTAACCTTATCTTCTCTTTCCAAAACTCCTTCTCTGGTATCAGAAGAGAACAGGAGAAAGCTCGAAAGCTCAAGAAATACCACCGACTCCATCGATTGTTCGCATGAAGAGGGGCACGCCAGCCAACAGACCTAATCACAGCGCACGAATGGAAGCAGATTACGATTTCACTAATCCGAATAACGATTATCTCTTTCGAAACCAGGAAGCCGGACTCCTTTTCAATAGCGTTGTGGTAAGGAGACCCCTCTCAAAATCTTACTATTACGAGTTTCCACGAAATTGTTCTATTCTTTCCAACAAGATCGAGGAAATCGAGCAAAAATGGGGATTTGCAAACCTTGCGCGTCTCAACGAGAGGTCGTATGAGATCATCACTCGGCTATTCTATGCAAACGCCACTTTCGATCATGCCCCAGATAATATAACCTCGTTTATTCTCGGTGAGGAAGTTATAATCTCGGTGCAGAATTTGTGCGACTTGTTCGGGCTCAAAGATGATGGAGAGAAGGTGTACAACGACCGCAGGGGGAAAATTGAAATCGAAGGGTTCGAAACCATGAAGAAAGTGGTCACGAATAAATACGCATCACAATCAGCAGTGTCACACTTGGCCGCTCCTGAAAAATTCGTCTGGATAATTGGTAATAACATTCTCGCTCCAGTTGAAAAATTGAGAGTAAACCTCGAAGATCGAAATATCTTGTGTTTATATCGCATGTGGTACGAGGACCAACTACCCATCCATGTGCCTCATCTCATATTAAGCCACATGGAAAGCGCCATGAAGCTTAGGAATGCGTCGTTACCCTATGGAACGTTGATTGCTCGAATGTTGAACCTCCAAGGAGTCTCGATACCGGTGGAAGATTGGGATTTCCGACCTGAACCACCGATCAACCTCTCGTCAAAATTAAACCTTCTGCGTCAAAGGTTTCGGTATTCGGCACAAGCTCATGAATGGATTATCGATCACCCAGATAAAGAGGGAGCGTTCCATCTCCCTCCAAATCCTACCCGTTGGTTGGAGAGTGACGCTCCATCCGACCAGAGCAGTGCAAACCAGGCTCGACCACGTGAGAGGAGTGAGAGTGTAAGAAGTTCGAACGTCCCGATGGAAAGGGATGAAAGGCGGTTCGCTCACATAATGTCGTTGCTAGAGGAAATGAATAAGTGTATGGAGCGACATGAACGAGGGATTCGAAATGAAATTCGAGAGGGCATGCAAGTTTCCGAGACAAGGATGCTCGAGAGAGTAGAACGTCAATTTTCCGACCTTTACGGTCATCTTGAAAACCGTTTCGGGTCCTACCCTGAACCTCGAGAACAAGCCAATCCTCCTCCTCCAGCTAATCCCACCGCAAATCCGTCGAGGTCCCATTCGGGAACGAACAATCATGTCCGTTCGAACAGGGATGTGTACGTTCGAACGAACAATCATGTCCGTTCGAACGAACAATCATGTCACAGGGATGTGTACGTTCGAACGAACAATCATGTCCGTTCGAACGGATAATTATAATCCGTTCACCCACCTTCTGAGTGCGTTGAACGGACAATCCTTCCTGTGAACGGAAAACGTCACAGGGATGTGTTCGTTCGAACGAACACACATGTGCGTTCGAACGGACAACCTGGAATCCGTTCACCCACTTTTCAGTGCGTTGAACGGACTCTTGTTCCTGTGAACGCAAAATGCTATGTATAATTGAGTCCGTTACGAACGGACATTGTACGTTCGAACGGACCCAAGATGTACTTGCACGTTATTTTGAAACGGCTAGTGCAAACTTCAAGTGCGTTCCGAACGGACTGTATGCGTTCGAACGCACTACAAGTTTTCTGAAGGATTTCTATAGAGAGTATAAATAGAATCCTTCATGGGTCTCTCTCTCTCACTTCCTCATTTTCAAACATTCAAACCTAAAAAGAGAGAAACCCTAAGCTGTGATTATCTATATCCATTGATAGCTTGAGAAACCTCTTTAGATCGTTGATCTACTTTCGATATTCTCCTCTAATCGTATCCCACTCACGTGACCGATCACGTTGTAGCTCGATTAGTGAAAAAGTGTAATAGGCTAGTGCAACAAAGTTTAAAGAGCCTAAGCTATAGATCGATAGAAGCGTGTAAATCGATCTAGGCAAATCCTTGTAATCGAGTTGAGTTGGAATTCAATCGAAAGCCAAAAAGAGGCACAAGGCATTCCCGGAGACGTAGGTACTCGCAAATAATTGAATCGGTCAATTAAGCGAGTAAAGGGTGAGTTAAAGCTACAAAGCAACCACCTACCGAACTTCGTAAACAAACATCTTGTGTCAAAGTGTTTGTACGGTATCATCTTTATCATCTAAATTATTATTTATTCCGCACCGTAAATTAGGTTAAATCTAAACTAAGTATAAGTTAGATTGCCAAATTTACCCCCCTCTAGGTTAGAATTAACCAACACCCCCACCCCCCACACCCCCACCCCCACCCCCCCCCCCCACCCCCCCCCCCCCCCCACACCCCCAACACCCCCACCCCCACCCCCCACACCCCCACCCCCACCCCCCACCCCCACACCCACCCACACCACCCACCCACCCCCCCACCCCCACACCCACCCCACCCCCCCCACCCCCCACACCCCCCACACCCACCCCACCCCCCCCACCCCCCACCCCTCCACCCCCCCCACCCCCCACCCCCTCACCCCCCCCCCCCCACCCCCAACCCCCCCCCTCTACCCCCCCCCCCCCCACCCCCCCACCCCTCCACCCCTCCACCCACCCCCACCCCCCACCTCCCACCCCCACCCCCCACCCCCTCACCCCCCCACCCCCAACCCCCCCACCCCCCCACCCCCCACCCCCACACCACCCACCCCACACCCACACCCCCCACCCCCCCCCCCACCCACACCCCCACCCCCCACCCACACCACCCACCCCACCCCACACCCACACCCCCCACCCACACCCCCCCCCCCACCCACCACCCCCCCACCCCCCCCCACCCCCCCCCACCCCCCCACCCCCCCACCCCCCACCCCCCCACCCCTCACCCCCCCCCCCCACCCCCCCCCCAACCCCACCCCCCACCCCCCCACCCCCAACCCCCCCACCCCTACCCCCCCCCCCCCCCCCACACACACACACCCCCCCACCCCCCACACCCCCCCCCCACACCCCCACCCCCCCACCCCCCACCCCCCCCCCCCCCACCCACCCCCACACCCCCCACCCCCCACACCCCCACCCCCCCCCCACCCCCCACCCCCACACCCACCCACACCACCCACCCACACCCACCCCCCCACCCCTCCACCCCTCCACCCCCCCCCCCCACCCCCCCACCCCCCCCCCCCCACCCCCCACCTCCCACCCCCTCACCCCCCCACCCCCAACCCCCCCTCCCCACCCCAACCCCCAACCTCCCACACCCCCCCCCCCCCCCCACACCCCCAACCCCCCCACCCCACCCCCCACCCCCCCAACCCCCCACCCCCACCCCCCACCCCCCCACCCCCAACCCCCCCCCCCCCCCCCACCCCCCACCCCCCCCCCCACCCCCCACCCCCCAATGGTGCGTCTTTCGTTGACGTTTTTCACAATGGTGCGTCTTTCACCTTTCGTTGACGTTGCCGTTTCACTCGATTTCGTCTCCGACTGAAATTACTCGTCCGAATCGATCACAACTGAAAGAGCCCCAATTGTTGCTCCTCTACGTGTATCCACCTTGACTCGTAAGACGTCGGTCGCGGGTGCAACTGCCTAGACGATGCACCGGCGAACTTGCTCGATTGTTTGATTCTCTATACCGGAAAACTCATTTTCACAGTTTCTCTCTCTTTACACCCTTCACTCTCTAGAAAGTTGTCTCACAATTTCTGGAATATTCTGAATGAATTGGACTGAATGAACCACATAAGATGAGAGAGAATTATCCTATTTATATCACATAGGATTAGGATTGGCCAAAAGACATGTATATCCAATATACACTCTTTCACACAGAAAGTTGCATGAATCTGTCCAGTATTCTGTCCATACGAAATTGGTAAATTCCTCTGACAGAAAATCAACCAACACGAAAGTTGTAGATAATCTTATTATCGACACGACGCAATTTGGCCTGTCCCAATTGGAGTTCGTATGCAAAAGTTATCACTGCGATACATGTTAGGTTACATGTATTGATTGTGTTACGTCCGTAACACAATGCTATGATATGACCTTACGCCTGCTGTAACAAGGGGCCAAAACGGTCATCATTGGGTATTGTCCGAAACACAAAATTCAATATGAGTCTCCAACATAGGAATTGTTTATTCCGAAAGGAAGAGATATCTCTTAGGCCGCTCGATGAATTGATTAACGAAAACTGTGGCCATAGTCAATGATATTAATTATTAATATCGATTGTAATTTGTTAACTCAATTCGGAATCGAGGATTAAGTATTGTTAATCAAGACATAAGGATGACTATCACCATGTCTTTTGATTAGCATATATAGCTAACAACAGAACTAGTAACCGCTATTCGAGATAGGCACAATGATCACAATCATTTATCGTTTTAACATGGGTAGCCATGATGGAGTGACTAGATCCCGCTCATGGGCTTGTAGGGCTTTGGAAACAGTCTATTGCCATCGTTTAACGAACCTACACGGTCACACAACGAGTTGTACTATGTGGGGCTTGATTACAAGAATTGGCACATAGGATGTGCATGGCTTGGTATTTTGATACACGAGCTATATTCTCTATGATCGTGCATATTGGATATGCATGAGTACATTTTAGGTATATTCTCTATGATCGTGCATACTGAAAGAAATGCAGTTTCAGGTCAACCGTAAAAGTGTACACAAGGACACACGAACGTGCGCGTGCGCGTTCGAGAAGACAAATAGATGCACAATAGGATTGTGCATAATTGGGCGAAATAACATTGTGAGTTCAAGAAAAATACTGTCGTGCGTCATGACGGACCATATGTTGCGTCATGACGCTAGGATGCGTATTTTGTCCAGAAACTTTTTGACATCGTCCGTCTGGTGCGTCATGACGCACTGTTTAAACGTTGTTTTCTGGCATTTTTTAGTACACACGGTTTGGTGTGTCTAAAACGTGCCTTTTGGGTGTCCTTATCCTGTTTAGTATAAATAGGGTAATTCTCTCTCTCTCAGTATGGTTCTATGGAAGAATTTATCCAATCATAATATTCTAAAAGAGACATTTTTACATAGAGGAAAAGAGTGTGAATAGAAAGAGAGAAACGAGAAAAGGAATTTTCTCGGTTTAGAACCGAGGTGCTATGACTCAAGGTGGATATGCGTAGAGGAGCGACACTTGTGGCTCTTCGTTGTGATCGAACCGAAGGAGCAAAAACTGTCAACGGCGAAGCGGTGAGAGACGTGGGGTGTGGGACGCGCGTTTTGTCACCAACCTGACAAGGGGAAAGGAGGATAAGTAATCAACCCTTCGAGCGTGATCAATTTCATGCCAGTAATTGACTATCCTACTTTGCATCGTACCCTCGATATCAAAGCGTGATCTCGGGATTTGGGAACCGGACCGGGACTACATATCCGCTGCGCGGGCCCGGGGTCGGGATAATTTCCCTTCCCTCCCCCCCCCCCCCCAATCGAGCTAGCAAAGGATTCGGTCCATCGTGAGAGGAGTAAGAACATTGATGTACGTTTTCATTTCTTTCCAGAACAGGCGAAGAAAGGTGATATGTGAATGAGTCATGTGGCGACTCAGGACTAGGTAACAGACATTTTCACGAAGCCGCTTCCGATGGCGATGTTCGAGCATTTCAAAACGATGATCGGGATGAAGAACATGCTTGAGCTTAAGTGAGGAATTTGTTGATAAGCCCGCGGTTACTTAGCCCAAATAACTTTAAGACAAGTTTTATTATAAGGAAAGAAATAATAGGCAGTAATATCAATGAGTAATTTAGGGAATAATTTTAAGACACGTTTTTGTAGAGCCTAGGTTTAGAGAGCCTATAAGTAAGCCTTAAATATTTAACAATTGATATCAACTCAGAAAATACAAAAAGATTTGTAAGAACTTATTAGAATTATAAGAGAGTTTTGGCTATTATAAAATCTATTTGAATCAGTAAAACCAACAATGTGATCGACTAACTTTAGCTGCTTAGTGAAAATTCCAATAAATAAATGCTAAATTATAAAATAAATATCTAAAAAAGAAAAAATACCGAAAAGGAAAAGTAAATTTCTGCGCGTATGAATCGAATCAGGGCCATCATAAAGAGGTAAGTTTGCTGCTTAGTCTAGTGTTATTGGATAATTCTGAATATAAGAAATCAAAATTAGATTTATGAGAATATATAATTAGAAATTTCTAAAATCATGTATTAGGTTTCAATTCTCAACAAATAATTAATCATACAAAATTGCAAAAATTGTTGATAAGCCCAAGCCCAAAATAACAAATCAAGTTTAATTAGCCCATATAAGTTTAGGAAAAGTTATTTTAAGGAAAGTAATTTAGGAAATTATTATAGGGCATGATTTATTATAGGAAAGTCATTTAGGAAATAAGTTTTAAGGCAAGGTTTAATTCCTTGTAATGCAAGTTTATGGAGCATATAAATAGGCCTTAGATGTTTAGGGATTAATCACATTGAAATCATATATCAAAATATCAATTAGAAAAGAGAGAAAAACTTGTAAGAAACTATTAGAATTATAAGAGAGTTTTGTTTATTAGAAATTTCTATTAGAAATCCATATTCGAATTCCGTATTACCAACAAATTGGTATCAGAGCGATGGCGAGTTCTGGGAGTGTTTTTGGCCATATACCGCTACCGCGATTGACGAAGACGAATTACGAAGTATGGAGTATCCAGATGCGGGCGTTACTCGGTGCGCAAGATGTTTGGGAGATAGTCGAATCTGGCTACGTGGAACCGGTTGCCGAAACGGAGCAGACGGTAAACCAATTAAAAGCAATGAAAGAGAAACGAGTGAAGGACAAGACCGCCATGTACCTGTTGTACCAAGCTGTAGACGAGTCGGGTCTTCAGAAGATTGCCGGGGCGAAAACTTCGAAGGAAGCATGGGACACTTTGGAGAGGGTGTTCAAGGGTGCCGACCGAGTGAAGCAAGTAAGGCTTCAGACTTTGCGAGGCGAATTGGAGTCCATGAAGATGAAGGAATCAGAGGGAGTATCCGACTACATCTCGCGTGTACAAGCAGTGGCGAATCAGTTAAAGGGCAACGGAGAAGCTCTAACCGACACAAGAGTTGTTGAGAAGATTCTACGATCTCTGACCGAGCAGTTCGAAAACGTGGTGTGCGCTATTGAAGAGTCGAAAGATTTAGATCAAATGACCGTTGATGAATTGGCAGGTTCACTCGAGGCACATGAGCAGCGAAAGAAAAAGAAGGAGAACGAGGCACACCAAGAAGCTCTGCAAGTCAAGACGACCATAGATGAAGACAAGGCGATGTACGCTGAGAACAATCGAGGAGGAAGAGGACGCGGCCGTGGAGGTCGATTTGGTGGTCGAGGCAGAGGCGGAAACTATAATTCCGAAGAAAAGAAGCAACCGAATCAGCAAAATTGGCGCGGCCGAGGATGAGGTCGTGGACGAGGAAGCTGGTCGAGTCGAGCAAGTGTCGAGTGTTACAACTGCGGCAAGCCTGGACACTACGCGAAGGAGTGCTGGTCCGAGAAAAAGGTAAAAGAAAATGCCAACCTAGTAGAGAAGGAGGAAAATGATGGTGTTCTCATGATGGCTCACAAAGACACCACATCGGAGAGCGATACGATTTGGTACCTCGACACCGGCTCAAGCAACCACATGTGCGGGCACAAACACCTTTTCGTAGAGATGAAAGAGCTAGACGATGGGCACGTGTCATTTGGAGATGCGTCAAAGGTCCAAGTGAAGGGCAAAGGTAAAATTCGATTCTATCAGAAGGATGGTAAAGAAGGACATATCGAAAATGTCTATTACGTGCCTGAGATTAAGAGCAACATAATCAGCATGGGGCAACTATTGGAGAAAGGATACTCGGTCTTCATGAAAGATCGAACGATGCAGCTGAAGGACAAGCAAGGTCAATTAGTTGCGCGTGTTGAGATGGCGAAAAATCGAATGTTCAAGCTCAACCTGAGAAGTGTCCAGAGAATGTGCTTACGAGTCGACATGGAGGATAAAGCTTGGCTCTGGCATTTGCGGTTTGGACACTTGCACTATGGAGGCTTGCGAGAGTTGGCCAAGAAGGACATGGTGCACGGTCTGCCAGATATGGACTACACGAGCAGATTTTGCGAAGGTTGCGTACTCGGTAAACATGCAAGAGTCCCATTTCAGAAGAAGGCGAAATATGAAGCAACAAACCCTCTCGAGATGGTGCACACCGACATTTGTGGTCCGATCACACCGAAATCGTTCAATGAGAAAATGTATTTTATTACATTCGTTGATGATCACACTAGGAGGACCTGGGTTTATTTTTTGAAGGAAAAATCCGAGGCATTCGAAGTGTTCAAGAGGTTCAAGGTGCTTGTCGAGAAGATGACCGGGCGATACATCAAAGCTTTGCGGTCAGGTAGAGGTGGTGAGTACACGTCAACCGCATTTACGAGCTTTTGTGAGGAGCAAGGGATTAAGAGATTCTTGACTGCGCCATACTCGCCTCAGCAAAATGGTGTGGCCGAGAGGAAGAACCGGACCATTATCGACATGGTTCGATCGATGTTGAAGAGCAAAGGAGTGCCAAAAGAATTTTGGGCCGAGGCGGTACAGTGTGCGGTGTATGTACAAAATCGATGTCCTCATGCGAAATTAGGCGAGAAAACACCTCAAGAAGCGTGGAGCGGCATGAAATCGACGGTGTCGCATTTCAAGGTGTTCGGAAGTGTGGCGTATGCACATGTACCAGATCAAAGGAGGACGAAGCTCGATGATAAAAGCAAGAAGTTTGTGTTCATTGGATATGACGAGAAAACGAAGGCATACAAGTTGTACGACCCAATTGAAAGAAAAGTTGTGGTGAGCCGAGATGTCCATGTGAATGAGAAGAGCGCATGGGACTGGAGTAAGAAGTGCGAGATGGAAGATGAGGACGCCGAGTCAGACGAGTCCGAGAAAGAAGAATCCGCAGCTACTGTACTGACTAGCCCCGCAATACCTGAAGAAGAAGACGAGCCGAGACAGACGCGCACAAGGAGCCTACAGGAGCTATACGATGCAACCAGTGAGGTACATCTTGTTTGTCTTTTGGCAGATGCGGAGACTATTTCCTTGGAAGAAGCCGTGATAAACAAGAAATGGCAAGCCGCGATGGATGAAGAGATTGGGGCTATTGAAAAAACAAGACGTGGGACTTGGTCGAATTATCAAAAGGATGCAAGCCCATAGGAGTCAAACGGGTGTACAAGAAAAAGAAAAAAATTTCAAGACGATGATCGGGATGATGAAGAGGCTTGTGCTTAAGGGAGGAATTTGTTGATAAGCCCAAGCCCAAAATAATAAATCAAGTTTAATTAGCCCATATAAGTTTAGGAAAAGTTATTTTAAGGAAAGTAATTTAGGAAATTATTATAGGGCAAGATTTATTATAGGAAAGTCATTTAGGAAATAAGTTTTAAGACAAGGTTTAATTCTTTGTAATGCAAGTTTATGGAGCCTATAAATAGGACTTAGATGTTTAGGGATTAATCACATTGAAATCATATATCAAAATATCAATTAGAAAAGAAAGAAAAACTTGTAAGAAACTATTAGAATTATAAGAGAGTTTTGTTTATTAGAAATTCATATTCGAATTCCGTATTACCAACAAAAATAACCACCATTTTTAAGAAAATTGCAAAAGAAAACCCTACTGTTTTCTAAAGAATAGAGAGGGATTTCTTTTCTAAAGAAAACCTTAATGTTTTTTCATTTATTTTCCATATAAAGTGAACTAAAAATAAACGATTAAAGTTACAAAACTCGGTATTTTTCTCTCTTTTTTCATCAGAATTGAAGAAATAGTCTCACAAACCTCCGAGTAAGCAAACCAAGCAATTTCTCTCTCTTTCGATCCATATCTGAAAAAGAAATAAAACAAAGAACTCACTATTTTTAGAAGGGACAATTGCATATGTACTGCAAAATCTCAAAATATCACACATGCTCCTACAAAATGAGAAATATCATAAAAACCCCTACAAACATAAGTTTCGACATCTTTTGTTATACATAGGAATAGGAGGGTATTGATGATATTTTTAGGGGTATTCAAGATATTCCACATTTTTCAAGGTAAACATCTATTTTGAGGTTTGGTGGGGGTACAGTGTACACAGCTGAATTGCCATCTTTAAAAATTTGCTGAAAAATGGAAAGTATTAGATTTATCATTGCAGAAAATGAATTATGTACATTCAGGTTTTGCTTTGTAGCCTGCATTTATTGAAGCGGATGCATCTGAAACCGACTCGATTTCTCGCTCTCGAAATCCATGGTTTCGTTTCCTGATTCTTCTTCGTATTCTTAAGATGACTGAACATTAGGTCTAGAAAATCTGCACTGAAACATTTTATCAAACACAAAAATTGTAAAGACTGACAAAGACCTGAATATTAAATTGGGCGGGTGATCAAACAGAAGAAATACAAACCTTGAGGTTTTGTACATTTGGGAACCATTGGTATTCTTCCCCTTTCTTGCTACAACATAAAAATAAATTCACAGAATAATTACCGTTAAAAGAATTACAAACAAATTAGATACTGTTTTTTCACATAAAAAACGTTTACTCTCGTAATGAGATAACATATACAAAAGATAAAATCTTATGCAAACAATTAACAGTCAAAATAGCACATCTGAATTTAGATCTAAGAACAAAAGTTACAAAAGAATCGAGGATTCACACAAAATTAAGCAAAAAGAAAGGACTATACCTGATGGATGGTAAGGGCGAGATACAGAGTTCTTATGCCTTCGCTCCTTTCGTCTCTTACTACTCGCCGATCGTCTAACGTCTCCCTCGCCATTGTTACTGCTCACAAACTCCGATCAGTTATCAAGATTCACTATTATGTGTCGCTAATTTGGGGTTTGGTTGTCATATGAGCAATTGTTAGATCTGTGAGGCAGGAAATGTGAGCAAGAGAAGAAGAGATGAAGAAGAGAGAATGTATCAACTCTACTGTGAGGATCGGGGTTTTATACAGACTCTGTGTGTCAGAGACTCGTAGGCTCTGAGAGACAAGGGTCGCTGTAAGATTGGATGGAGAATCAACGCAGCTGCGTTGCGCCATTAGCGGGGAACGAACGGAGGAAGTAGAGACCGCTGCTATTTGTTGGGTTGAATTTTTAATTGGGCTCTTTTCAATTTTCAATTGTTTAATTGGGATATATACACACATTTTCTTATATCAACTTATCTCAATACTTTTTAAATGGGAAAATATAATTTGGCCCCAACATCAAAAATACATCCTTACGAGATGGCAAAAGAAGGGTTAAATGGGGTTAAGTGGGTTGTTTAGCATCTCTAGTTGACTCCATTAAATATTAATTGACCGATTAATTAAATTGACCCGTCAATTAACATGTACTAATATTAACATATCATAAATTATTTACGTGTCAATTAATATTTAATCGAATCAATTAGAGAGACTAAATAACCCACTAAACACCCTTTTGCCACCTCATCAATAAGGGTGTTCATTTGATCAGTTCGGTTCAAACCAATCCGAATAAGGTCAAACCAGTTTAAACCGAACCGAATTAAATTTAAACCGAACCGAACCGTTTTAAGTTTTGAACCGATTAAGAACCGAACCGAATAAGAAATATTATAACTTTAAAATAAAAATAAATTTATCGAAAAAATATATTTTATTTATCAAAAAATATAAATACATATTATAAAATAAAATTATATTATTTTTATAAAAAAATTATATTATTTTTGTATATTTTAACATTATTATATTAAAGATTATGAAAATCGAACTGAACCGAACCAAATAAACCGAATAATACCATTTTTTGAACCGAACCGAACCAAATAAACCGAATAATACCATTTTTTGAACCGAACCGAACCAAATAAACCGAAAAACCGAACCGATTAAACCGAGTTCGATCGGTTTGATTCGGTATCAGAATAAACCAAACCGTTTGAACACCCGTACTCATCAAGGATGTTTTTTTGACGTTGGGGGGCTGAATATATAACCCTTTTTTAAATTGGGCTCTTTTCAGAAGAAGAGATAGTTGTGAGTTGAATTTCGAAAAGAAAAAAAATAACTACGACGACAAAGTATAGGTCAATCATAATAAAAGTTATTAAGAATGTCCTAATCCAAATTACTATATTTTTTTTTTATTAATTGAGACGGGTTCTAAGCCCCATACCCAAAACTATATTGATAATATAGTTACAAATGGTAACCACGGATTTACATAGTTATTTACAAATTGAGTTAGTCCTAGGTAACCCTACCTTGTGATCTTATATTTTCCTAATATCATCTTCTTTCCTTGTGTTAGTATACATTCCAATTTCTATCTCAATCTCTAGAACCTGTTGTTTATATCGTCTTAATTTTTCCTGAAAAATCCTCATACACCGCTCTTTCCATATATTGTGCAATCCATATGCCATGATCATTTTCTTGTCCTTCATATCGTTGTTATTCATTATTTCTTGTATGCCATTCGTCGCGGTCACTAGGACTGGCAATTTACCGAGCCGAGCCGAACACAAGGCAGTTCGAGCTCGGCTCGAGGCTCGTTCGAGCCAGCTCGGCTCGACTCGTAAAAGGGGTTCGAGCTCGAATGTCCAGCTCGAGATCGGCTCGAAAAAAATTCGAGCTAGCTCGGCTCGGCTCGATCCGGCTCGAAAATTATGTTGAAAAATAGTATCACAAAAATCACATAAATTCAGAAAAAAAAAACTACAAAATCAAATACAAAATTAAAAAAATACATACAACACATCACATACTCGTACATACAGAGAACATACTCATAGTATCTTCATACACATACATAAAACACGTCATACTCACATACATTCAACATACTCAATACACATTTGATTCATTATACCCTCAAAAGGCGTTACGCAAAGGAATATCTCGTCTTGCATTAACCAATGGATCCATGTATTGCAATACCATATCAGACAAAGCACTTTTTTATATTGGTAGTTATTGGTAGTTATTCCAGGTTTATATTTGCTAATAAATATCTCCGGAGAGCACGGGTAGGAATTTTTCGGGTAAGAATTTCAAAGCAGATGCAAATTCGGTTTATATGAATATTTCAAGAATTATTTAGATTTAGATATATTCGTTGGCCATCTCAAATAAACATTTTAGTAATCTCTATTTTTAATTACTAGAAAAAATTATCTTCGTACGTCTTTACTATTTTTATTATCATTGTTAGCAAAAATAATTGAATAATACCGCATTCGCTGATTTTCCTAGCATCATTAAAATGTGGTAATTATGAATGACTTTGGACGAATTCTTGTCCCAGGAGGGAGAAGGCTATAATGGAGAGCTTACGCAAAGAGACTATATTGGTCACGGATTTTGCGAGGAGGGACAGAAAAAGCTTCTTCACAATTTGGTAATGAAATTTGAAACTTAAAAATATGAAATTTGAAATTTAGTTCCAGTCAAATACTTGTTTGTATTGAGATAATGACATTCACATTAAGAAATTCTATGAAATGTTAACTATTCATTGATTCGTCTACGCAAACCGTAATGCGAACAAAAATTATTTGAAATAAAAGCCTTTTATTCTAAAAAACCCCACTTTCCACCAACACTCATTTATACTTTCATAAATAAAAGATAATGAACATTCGGTATACTACATGAAATAAATACTGAAAGAAGGATTAAATATGAAATTTCGCCTAGGTTTGATTCACAAATCCATTTTACCCTCGACCGGGACCTTTTGTAATCTCTCTCCATGTCTCTCTCTCTCTCCAGTAGCCCCTTCTCCCCTGTATCTCGCCGAAATAAGGGAGCTTCTATCGTACAATTTTTTTACAAAAAAAAGATAAAGAAATAAAATATCACATAACAAGATAAAGAAATAAGGGAGCTTCTATCGTACAATTTTTTTACAAAAGGGTAATTTTGGTAATATCAACATGTATGTCTTATTTTAACTCTCCATTTTCATTGATTATTGTTTTCTCCATTTCAATTATTTACCTTATCCCATCTCTCCTTTATTACTTTCTATTTTTTAATTGGTATCTCTCGTGTATCTTTATTTGCTTTTCTCATAAATGATATGTGAAAATTACTTTTTGTAGATTCTAGATATAAAAAAATTCCGACAACACATATTTGATCTCTTTCCAAGAGCTTCACCAATTCTTAAAGTAATTATTTGATTCAAGAAGTATATATTATTTTTGTGTTCGTTTGTTTTTTTTTTTTTTTTTGTTATTTTTAGAATTATTTGACTTTTTACTATGTGAAAGTTAGATTTATGTTTTCTGATATTTTTAGAACTATTTAATTTTGTACTATGTTAAAACTAGACTCTTTTTTTTATACTTTTTAAGAATTATTTAATTTTGTACTATGTTAAAGTTAAGACTTTTATTTGTTTGATGCTTGAACAATATTTGTGTGCATGTCACTAACCACTTTTCTTTCTTTTTAATGTGGGATAGCCCTTGTGTGTTGATATTTTGCAGAATAGTCCCGATTTATGAACTTGAAAACTGAAAATTTACTTCTATATCAAATGTGAAAGAAACTATCCCTATTTAACTACCGGTACCAAAATTGTCTTTTATTTGCAATTTGCAATTTTTCATAAATACACTTGCACGTCAATTTACCCCAATAGAGAAACACCAATTTTGTAAGTTTTGTTAATAAAACCATAACCAATCTCCTGTTGCATCTTCTTTACAAGTAACATAGAACTTCCCAAATTATTTCAATACCAGAACCATTAAAATCCCTAGATATTGTCAACATTTGTTCATATATATTATATACTTAAAAGTTTAAAACTCAATAAATTCAATCCCATTATGTAAAATATCTATCTTAAGGAACCGGTATCGACAACAATTGTTAGTTATGTACCATATGCAATTGGCTCCTAAAAAGTTAAAAACAACGCAATGTCCATCAAAACGTCCAAGCCGGTATCAACTGCAATTATTTCGAGTTCTATTTGTTTTTTTTTATTCACACAAGCTTTTTCCACTGTCCCTCACTATGTCCCTAAAGTTATCTCTCTCTCTTCCTTCTCACCATGTCCACCACATGTAAAAAAAATATTAATTATCAATAAAAAAAATTACAAATCAATAAAAAAACCAAAGAGAACATTACTTGTCCAATTTGCAGGACAAAGATTGCGTGATTGTGATCAGTGGAAATAGTAATAGCTCGATGAGGAGTAGAAGGGAGATGGTTTATGCGACTGAATGACGCACATTGTCTTGCCTCTTGACCGTGTCCTAAAACTGCACAACCTCAATCCACACAAGTACACTCAAGAATTATGTATCATGTTTTTAAACTGTATAAGAACAAGAATTATAGCCATCGAATTGTATCGCAAATGTAATCAACACAAGTTATATATATCATTAGTGCCATGTACTAAATTGGACATGAACGATGCAAAAATGTACCATTTGCAGTATCTATTTTTTTTAAAAGAAAGAACAAATATACCCAATTCATAATATAATCCAAAATTGTATAAAATTACTATAATGACTCACACCAGTGCTTAAAATACAAAAAAAAATCACTACACAACTCATCCTAGTTTTAACTAAAAACTGCATGTATATGGAAACAAGCCCTAAACAACAATCCAATTATCGTAGCACACTCACCGATCCAATATCTAAACCAAACTCTAATCTAAGCCCTAATTTCCTTTTCTAAATGTAACCAAGGATTTAGCATTTGATCTTCTTTGCTTCATCATATTACATTTGATATCTTTTGTTCGTCGTTTTCGCCCACCCAATTCAAACCTGATAAAAAGATATTATCATTAACTTGTTTTAAAAAAATTAAAACCATAATAATATCAGAATTGGTGATAAGTTAGGTTGATTACAAATCAAACACGTATCACGTATTTGTTAGGCCGATTACGGTTGAATTAGGGATCAATAGGCTGATTCGAGCTGAAATGAGTATTCATTACTGAATCGATGATACATTTTATTAATTAAGGCTGAATTAGATTAAATTAGCAAAATTGAACCCCAATTTAGAACTAATTAGCCAAATTGAACCACAATTTAGCACTAATTAGCCAAATTGAACCACAATTTAGTACTAATTAGCCAAATTGAACCACAATTTATCTCTAATTAGCCAAATCGAGCCACAACTTAGTTCTAATTAGTCAAATTGATCCTAAATTCTGCTCAACTCAGTCATAGATACGTAATTCAGCCTAAATAACCCTAATTGATCATCTGAATGTAAGGTAATGAACAAGCATAGATAAAATAGGAAAGGAAATTGTTTTTGAATGGAACGTCAAAGATAATTAATAGGAGTAGGTAGCACCTTTAGGCGATATACGCCGGCGACCCTCATCTTCCTGCAGCTAGGCGGCTAATCGTGCCAAAGAGACAAGAGGCAGGGCTCGATCTTTTGAGCAAACTAGGTCACACGCAAAGACTGTGGCTCGATCGCTTGGTAGACTTCGTGTGCAAGATTGAGGCTGATCAGAGGTATCGTGCGTACCTGGAGATGGATATGGCGGAGGACCTTGTCGTTTATGCGAGAGAAGAGCAGGAGATGAGATGGACAATGGCGCATGACCTTGTCGTTTATGCGAGAGAAGAGCAGGAGATGAGATGGACAATGGCGCATGACCTTGTCGTTTATGCGAGAGAAGAGCAGGAGATGAGATGGACAATGGCGCATGACCTTGTCGTTTATGCGAGAGAAGAGCAGGAGATGAGATGGACAATGGCGCATGACCTTGTCGTTTATGCGAGAGAAGAGCAGGAGATGAGATGGACAATGGCGCATGACCTTGTCGTTTATGCGAGAGAAGAGCAGGAGATGAGATGGACAATGGCGCATGACCTTGTCGTTTATGCGAGAGAAGAGCAGGAGATGAGATGGACAATGGCGCATGACCTTGTCGTTTATGCGAGAGAAGAGCAGGAGATGAGATGGACAATGGCGCATGACCTTGTCGTTTATGCGAGAGAAGAGCAGGAGATGAGATGGACAATGGCGCATGACCTTGTCGTTTATGCGAGAGAAGAGCAGGAGATGAGATGGACAATGGCGCATGACCTTGTCGTTTATGCGAGAGAAGAGCAGGAGATGAGATGGACAATGGCGCATGACCTTGTCGTTTATGCGAGAGAAGAGCAGGAGATGAGATGGACAATGGCGCATGACCTTGTCGTTTATGCGAGAGAAGAGCAGGAGATGAGATGGACAATGGCGCATGACCTTGTCGTTTATGCGAGAGAAGAGCAGGAGATGAGATGGACAATGGCGCATGACCTTGTCGTTTATGCGAGAGAAGAGCAGGAGATGAGATGGACAATGGCGCATGACCTTGTCGTTTATGCGAGAGAAGAGCAGGAGATGAGATGGACAATGGCGCATGACCTTGTCGTTTATGCGAGAGAAGAGCAGGAGATGAGATGGACCATGGCGCATGACCTTGTCGTTTATGCGAGAGAAGAGCAGGAGATGAGATGGACAATGGCGCATGACCTTGTCGTTTATGCGAGAGAAGAGCAGGAGATGAGATGGACAATGGCGCATGACCTTGTCGTTTATGCGAGAGAAGAGCAGGAGATGAGATGGACAATGGCGCATGACCTTGTCGTTTATGCGAGAGAAGAGCAGGAGATGAGATGGACAATGGCGCATGACCTTGTCGTTTATGCGAGAGAAGAGCAGGAGATGAGATGGACAATGGCGCATGACCTTGTGTTTCTGCGAGATAAGAAAGAGAAGGCTCGTCTCATGTGATACCTGGGCAACGGTTCGGGCATATAGTATTATTCTGGGCAGCTAGTTTTTTCATGAAATCTCAACCATCCATCAAAATAGATGAACGTCTCAGATTCGGACTCCAAATAAAAACTCCAAATAAGAACTCCATGGAACCATCCCCTATATATATATATATATATATATATATATATATATATATATATATATATATATGATACATGATTGTAATTGTTATTTGCCACTTTGCAAAAGTACATACGTATTTATCCCATATTTAAAATATACATTATATGTTTTATTCTATTTGTAACAATATTCAGAATTTTCTAAAATTTGTGCTAACAAATGATATTTGGGAATTATGTCTTTTTTCAAAAGTTACTTTTAATGTATAGAAATATAATCGATTTTATTGTACGTGATGATATTTCTCATTTTATACATGTTAGTTTGATTGGTACATGTTATTAGAGCATTGAATCAAAATTCTCCCAAAAATACCACTATCATCATGTAGAATATTGAGATTTTATTTAAAATATAATAGTGATTTTAGGACATTACTATTAGCACGATGATAATTTGACAATTTAGAGATTTTATATATCCATTAAATTTATTAGTGATTTTGAACTCTCCATTTATTTCGATATGGAAATACCCATTTAGGGATATGTTATGGAAATTTAAAACAAATAAAATCCTAATTATACACTCACGTAGGGGTTAAATTTAATTTTTTATGATGTTAAATATTTTGGGAGCAAAATATCGTTCTGTTTTCATATTTTATAATTACATATATTTTTCGTTATGTTTTATTAATTTTGAAAATTCTCATTAACATTTTTTTAACTTATAATAATTTTAAAAAGAAAATTAATTTGTGTTATAGTTATATGATTTTAATATTCATTTATTATTTTTTCAAAAAAAAAACTAATTGTAACTAATAATAAAATAAACAACAATATTCAAAGAATACCTTCAAATTATATTAATAGAAAAATATCTTTTAACAACTAGTTTTTATTTTCATTCTCTTATTTGTACTTTTCCAATTTTATTAGCTTTTATTTTTTAAATATTTTCAAGGCGTGTTTTCATGAAAAATAATAAATGAATATTAAAATAAAGAATATAATAATTATTTTTTTGAAATCCTTATATGTTAAAAAATATTTATGAAATTTTTTAAAATTAATAAAAAATAACGAAAAATAGTTCTTTGAACTATCAAATATGAAAATAGAACGATATTTTGGTCTGAAAAGTTTTTGTGAAATTTCCAAAAAAATAAGAAATTTTTTACGATATCCAAAAAGTTAGGATTTTTTCTGAAAATTTCCCTATTATTATTAGCAATAATTTTTAGGACGATAAGATAATATGTTTCCAGATTTAATGGACATTGTTGCCAGGATGAAATTATATCCTTTGTAAAAAAACCCCATCAACTCGTCCAAATCATAGAAAGTAGAGTTGGATGAATTTGTGAGTATTGGTAGTTTTAATTGATTGAAAAAAATCGAAACTCTTTTTAAATTGCTCCGTTCAATCCAGCCAATGTAGACTCCATGAAATTGGGCTTTCATTTGAAGTTTTGAGGCTCCGATTCATATTGTCAAAGTCCACAATATAATTCTTAATATATATAATTATAAATTTCTGGAGTCCGTAAAGATTATTTCGTAGTTATGATTTTTATTTTTAAAAAGTAATGTGAAATATATTCTTACTTTTGTGGATACAATATAAATAAACCCTAAAACATAAATATTAAAGAAATAAATAATCAATATCAACAATATAAATTAATTGATTATATTGATAAAATAAATATAAAAAATATATTGTATATTTATATATATTTTATATAATGAGATAACATAATATAATTATTGGTCAATGCAAATTATATGTTCCTAATAACATAATATATATACTAGTTATTAATATTTTGTCAATAAAATATTTTCTTTAATTTGCTGTACATTAATAAAAACGTAAAATTAATTCATAAAGTGTTTAAATGACTACAATGCACTTTTGGCATACATTTGAGAATATGAGTGAACCCATCATCTTAATTTAAACGGTCAGTCAAATTTTTGAAAAGTTTGAAGTGACTTGATATATTTTAAGTTTGCAAAGGCAAATTTGATAGGTTTTAATATTGATAAGGATAAATATATCAAAAATTACTCGAGTATTTACCCTTCTAACTATGATAAATGTCATATTTATCCCTTTCCAAAAACTAAAAATATCAGACCTCTCAAAAAACTTCGATTTCATAATAATAAATGTAAGTAATTAAATCATGATGAACTTGATAAACTTTGAAAGTTTAGTGAGAGTAAATATGATATTTTGGATTTTTAAAGCATAAATATGGTATTTCGGAATTTTAGGAAGGTAAATATAGAAGAAGTGTAACATGTTGATATATTGTGGAAGTAGAATAGTATAGTATACAAAAAAATAGTATAGTATACACTATAAAACCTCAACAACAAAAAAAGGATAGTAAACACTATCTTTGCAATGAAAGTAACCATATAGACAACGAACGAATAAATGGAATGTGTAGAGAAAAAAAAAGTACACAAATAATAGAACATATTATAGATGGATTACACAACTCTAATTAAAATAATATACATGTAATCCAAAATATATTTTTATAATTCTTTGGAGGTAGGTTCTATTTTTTTTTATTTTTGATATATAATCTTTATAGTGCACATCTACTTATTTTTTGTCAATGTTAATTTGAATTTGAATTTATCTTTTTAGTCAAAAAAATTAGTTTATTTGAAGATTATTTAGTACCTTATATTTTTCGTTATGATTCTTTTTGGGTGATGTTATTACAAGAGCTAACCTGACTTAATTAAGAACAAATTATATATATATGCTCTAGAATTAGTGGTGGCAAACAGGCGGGTTTGGGCAGTTTCGGGCTGAACCCAACGGGTTTCGAGCTATTTTTTTGGTTCGGATCTCATCGGGTTAAGTCAATTCGGATCAAGTTGGGTTCGGATCGGATCATATTTGGTCGGATCAATTTCGAGTTGAAAATTATAGTCGGGTCGGGTTTTCAAGTTCGGGGTGATTCGCGGACGCGGTTTGTTCCGGATTCGGATTCTTTCGGAACTCGGGTTAGACAAATTCGGGTCGTGTCGGATTCTTTTTAATGATTATATTAATCAATTTTGTCAAAATATTGGATATAAAATTAAACTATTATCCAAATTCATGTCTATGTTTTTTATTTGAAAGCACCGGTGTCATCTCACTCTCGAAAAATATAAAAAATATAATATTACAGAGATTAGTTAATAGATTGAATTAAAAAAAAAAAGATAACACCGGGTCAATTCGGGTTCGGACTATTTGAGTTCGGACTTGTCATAATCGGGTTTATCGGGTTTCGGACAACTCGGATTCGGATCGGGTTGGGTCGGAATAATAATTATAATATGTCATGCCGGATCAATTTTGGGTCGGATTTCTCGGGTTCGGTCATTTGAATTTTCTAAATTTTTCGGGTCACGGGAGAGTCGGACCTCGGACAAGTCGGACGGTTTTTTTGGGTTCGGGCCGGATTTGCCACCTCTAGCCTATAATCAATGGTCAACACTCTTGTTTGGCCAACGACACTTATTATCCTAAATCTAAATATTATAATCGAATTTCAACCGTATAGATATGATCTATATCATCTAGATATTATGTAGAACAAATTTTGTACAATTTTTTAGTTTTCTATCTAACAAAATCAATTACATATTTTAACAACCGTCAATTTCGGTAATTTTTTAGATTTCCATGAAGGAAAACTCGAAACCTAATAAATATTCATCATAAGCCTATTTATATGATTTAAATTAAATCCGAATCAAAATTTTCTAATTTCAAAATTTATTTATGACGATTCATGTTGTAAGTATTTTCGACCGTTAAATTTTTTTAAGTATTATGATGAGAATGATAGAAATTTTTATTTTTCGTGAAATTGAATCTACTACATTCTCAAATGATATAAATTATATCTATAAGGTTAAAATTCGATTATAATATTTAGATTTAGCGAAATAAGTGTTGTTGGCCGATGTTGGCCAAAAAAGAGTGTTGTAATATGACACGTGACGATGTAATATGAATTTTGTTAATGTATCTTTTTCATTGAGCACGCTGGTAAAAAGGATTTTGTGATGATAAAATGACACGTGACGATGTAATATGAAAAATATTGCTTTTTAATAACACGTATTTTTCTATCTTCGATTTTGTTCTTAGTTTTGCATTCATTTTTTAAAAAGTAATGGCAAAATTATTGATTTTGCATTTTATGAAAATTAAAATCATCTCAAATAACAGTCGACATACTTTGTGTGAAAATTATTTATTTGTTTTATGTGTTTACATATAATGTTTGTATATCTTTATTTGTGTGGTTAACTAAATAAAAGTAACATATCCGCAGCGTAGCGCGGGCACTATAGTTAGTATACATAGTATATGTGTTGGTGAAATTCGAGGATCCATAACATTTTTCTTTAAACAGGATAAAAAAATAATATATGGGATTTATTTTGATTGGGTGAATATGCATACCAATTACCATACAAATATTGTCATTCTGTCTTCATTTATAAATTTATTCCAGAAGAAAACGTAGCAAAATAATCTTCAATCAATATCGTTTTGGTTTTGGATTGTTAGTGTTGAATGTTATATGAGTTTGGGGTTTTTGGGGGTTTAGTTCGAATAACTGTTGTGAGAAATATAATTTCACAAAATTCAAAATTACAGCAATTAATCAGTATATTTGAAACCAAAAAATTACAAACTGATGTTGTTCATAAAATTTTTTAATTCTGCAAAGTGATTTATATACTAATAACTTCATTATTGCACTTTTGGATTAGTCTGGAGATATCTTTTAACTTAAAATTCTTAATTCAAATCTTAAATTGCATCTAAACATGTACTAGTAAAAAATTGAAATTCTTGTACTATCTTATACTAAACTAGATATTACCTATTTCTCCAAAAGCCCTAATTAATTTGGTATTTTTAATAACACTTTTATTAGTTAACAAAGAAAATAGACATTATGAATTGATAATTTTTTAATAAACTTATCGTGCAAATTAAATATATGAGCAATTATACGATACATCATTTTTATAAAGATATTTTGGATAGTTTTGAAAGTAATTAAAACATTTTTATTGTATGAATAATGATATATTTTTTATTTAAGCATATCATTAATGTAACTGAAAACACGTAGAATTACTTATTTTTTCTTTTTTTTAATTTGAATATGATTTGCAAAAACCGATATACCATTCTTTGTTGTGTACAATAATCATCACATACAAATAATTATGTGGATGATACAAAAATAATGATTAAGATTTGGTAATTCATGTGAATGTGATGAACAATATTTATCAAGGGCCGGGTCTGGGCTTTGGCCCAGTTGGCCCAGGCCACAGACCTCCAAAAAAACTAGAGCTCCAATAATATTGATAATATTGATAATACCAATAATATCAATAAATTAAACCCACAATCAAAACACGAATAATAAAATTAGGATGAAATTACGATGTAAACTATAAGGCCTCCAATAAATGTGAAGATATGAAATTACGATGTAAACTATAAGAATAAATATGAATTTGATAAGGATATAATATACAATATTTTATATATGATTATGATTATAATATGATTTGAGAGGAAGATTAATGAAAACACGAATAAGAAAATTAGGAGAAAATGAAATAAATTACGAAATGAAAACAAGTTTGGAAATCTATCTAATATATAATGCAAGGGGATTTGCTGCCTCCTGGTGCAGCCACGTCACCAGGGGCCTATTTGTAAAAAAAAATATTTGTTTTACATTTTGGTCCTTTTTTATTTACAAATTGGTCCTTTTTTCGAAAAACAATTACATTTTGGTCCTTTTTTTTACATGTTGGTCCTTTATATTTGCATTTTGGCCCTTCGAAGTTTTGAAATTTACATTTCAGTCCAGGGGCCTCAAATTGGTCCTATTTTTTTAAAAAAATTATATTTTGGTCCTTTTTTCACATTTTGGTCCTTTATATTTGCATTTTGGTCCTTCGAAGTTTTAAAATTTACATTTTGGTCCTTTATTATTTTTCTTGAAAAACTAAAATAAAATTATAATAAGTTGAACAATATTAATAAAAGAACATCTTGCAAATATTTAAAAATAAAATATCACAAAACTATTAAAAAATACATAAAAAGAAAACTAAAATAAAAAATAGATGTTTAAATAGATATTTTCTATGAATATATTTGCAAGATGTTTATTTATTATCATTTAATGTTAGTTTTTTTATGAATAAAGAATGTAATATTAAAATTATATAAACAAAATATGTAATAATTTAAATTTTTTTAAATCACTACGTGTTAAGAAGTGTTTATGAATTTTCTTAAAATTAATAAAAAATAACAAAAATAAGTTTTAATTATTACATATGAGATTTGGAGGGTATTTTGGGAAAAAAAAATTAATATCATCCATAAGGAGTATTTTAAAATAAAAGTTTGGTAAAGAGTTTTTTTTTTTTGGAATTTACGAAAAGACAGATAATTTTTTATAATATCCAAAAAAAATTAGGGGGTTAAAAATATACCAAATCATGGATGTGCGAATAATCATGACATAATTTAAATTAAAGGTTCGAACGAAACGGTTAGCGATGACATCGTCAAACTTTGTTGTTGGCTGACCACACAAAGGACGAAAAATATTTGTGCTAAATATGTAGCGAAATTAAGGATTTGTGAAATTAAAAACACTCTTTTTTTCAGCAATGTTTTCTGAACTATTATGTTCTTAATAAATTTCATGACGACTCATTCGTTCTTTTTCCTTATTTTACTTATGAAGTATAAAATATAGATAATTTTTTTAGCAATAACCGTTTGAATTATTCAAGAAATCCGGCTCTTAAAATATTCAAACGATTTTTTCTACAAAATTTCACTCGCACACAACACACTAAATTACACATATAATAATGATTACAAAAAGAAAGTCACATACACAAAATGAACAACAATTTTTTTCAACTACATTACTTATAAACCCGAACAGCCCCTTGCGCGGGGGTAATGCTAGTTATATATAAGGTGATAACTTCAGTTCACATTAAATTAGGAGGTCATTAAATAAATTAAAAGGCACATATTAATTTAGAGGGCCTTCTATGCACACTATTAGAAGGCCATTAAATTGGAGGCATAGGCACATATTAATTTGTCATTTCAAATCTATGTTTAAATACATCAATCTAGGGCCGAGTAATAGGGAAATATTTTTAACAGAGGCCCAAGTAATAGAGGCGGACTACCAAATTTTTACATGGCCCGTTGTACTGTTGTATTTTTTCTATTTTCTAAACTCTCATGATGCGAGAGAAAATGAAAATTTTGATGATTTTTGTAATTTTATCTAACAAAAAACATCGTGAAATTTTGGAAATTTTGATGATTTTGATGATTTTCTAAACTCACAACTGTGTATTTTGGTAATTTTTTGAATTAAGTTGTATCTAACAAAAAACATCGTGAAATTTTATTTATTATAAATCTATAAGTGTATTTTGGTAATTTTTTTATTTTCTAAACTCTCATGTGTAATTTTATCTAACAAAAAACATCGTGAAATTGTATCCTAATCCTATATCTATAAGAATAAAATTGAATCCATCGAACAAAAATTAATTTCAAAATTTTATTTATTATAAATCATGTCGCAAGTATTTTCGATCGTCAATTCTTTTACGTGTTATGATGGATATGATAAGAATTTATATTTTTAATAAAATTAAATCTATAACATTTCTAAGTGATAAATATCATATTTATACGGTTGAAATTTCATTTTGATGTTTAAACTTAAAAAAATTAACTTCATTGGTCATGTTTGTCATACAAAAGTGTTAGTCATTGAACTTAATTGTATATATTTGAATAACATTGAGGTAACATACTAAGAATTTATAATTAGGAGACTCCAAAAATTAGAAATATCAAATTTGTCCTTATAAAACTATTAATATCAAATATATCCCTTCGCAACTCAATTTATATCAAAATGGTCTGAAACTAACGAGTATGTTAAACTTGACAGAATATTAGTAGAATTACTAATGTACCCCTGAGTGATAACATATCATTCCTAACCCGAAACCCTCTTCCTCCTCTAGCGACCTTCATTTGTTCTCCTCCATGGCGAACACTACCCGTCAAAACTCTTCTGAACCGCGGAAAAGTCTCTGATTGACGGCCCTTGGTGAAACTCGTTTGACCCTTACTTGATGATAGGAACTCTTACGGGGCGGAGCTCACAGAGAAAAAGAGATGAAACCGAACTTGGACAAATTGGACCGGCCATCAAGGGAAACTCTCCAATTCGATTATAATAGGTATTCTCTCTCCAATTTGTGATTTCTCTCTTCTAGGATGTATTTGATTTTTGCAACCTTTCTAACTTTTGTGCTGTATATTTTCTGCTGGTTTAGACCTAAATTGGCCATATTGATATTTAGATTTCTTCTTTTGTTTGATTGGTACTATGATAATATCAATTATGCTTGTAGAGTAGCAATTCAAGATGGTAGTCGCAATTTTCTTGGCAGACTGATTGATTGCGTGGACACAGTAACCAAAAGGATTTTCAATTTTATCTAATTGTTATATTGAATGCATGAACTTTTAATGCAAAATTGGCTTTCTCCGTGCTATAGTTACATTTCCAGTCATGCAAATTGACTTTCTCTCGTATCAATTATACAAATTTTTTTCATTGTGCCGGCTTTCTCAATTAATTGGACAATCACACTAAATGTTACAACTGTAATCGAATTGGGAACTATGTTGATTTAGCTCGATAATATATCTGAATTATTTGAAACACTATCACTAGAGCATGTTACATATTTGAATTATTTTAATTCAACTTTGAAGTTGCATTTTATTCCATTTAGACCTTCTTCTGATGGAGTAATTACACCATTGAAATACTAATTTGCTAATTTTGTTTATGTTTGTAGATTAAACGGGGAAATTCAATCAAGATGACTATGGTGTCGCTTTTGCTATTATTTCCGTGTTTCGGATCGTATAACAACGATGAAGAAATATTTGCTGGACCAATTGCATAATTTTATATTCTTTTTGAAACTTATGCTATATCTTGAATTTACCGATAACTAGCGTGTTACATATTTTTTATATTCTTTTTAGAGAAGGAATTTGACATCTTCATGTACACATCTCTATGCAAAATGATATATCGTCTACATCTAAAATTTATAACCCCCGCATGGGCACGACCCCCCCCCCCCCGGTGGGCCCCACCCCCCCCCCCCGGCCCGACCCCCCATGGGCCCGACCCCCCCCCCCGGGCCAGGCCCCCCCATGGGCCCGACCCCCCCCGGGCCAGGCCCCCCATGGGCCCGACCCCCCCCCCCCGGGCCAGGCCCCCCATAGGCCCGACCCCACCCCCCCGGGCCAGACCCCCCATGGGCCCGACCCCCCATGGGCCCGACCCCCCACCCCGGGCCAGACCCCCCATGGGCCCGCCCCCCCGGGGCCTGACCCCCCATGGGCCCGACCCCCCACCCCCGGGCCATGCCCCCCATGGGCCCGACCCCCCCCCCCCCGGGCTACGCCCCCCATGGGCCCGACCCCCCCCCCCCACCCGGGCGTGCCCCCCATGGGCACGACCCCCCCCCCCCCCGGGCCAGGCCCCGTGTTGGCCCGACCCCCCCCCCCTCCCCGGGCCAGGCCCCGTGTGGGCCCGACCCCCCCCCGGGCCAGATCCCGTGTGGGCCCGACCCCCCCCCCCCCCGGGCCAGGCCCCGTGTGGGCCCGACCCCCCCCCCCCGGGCCAGGCCCCGTGTTGGCCCGACCCTCCCTCCCGGGCCAGGCCCCGTGTGGGCCCGACCCTCCCTCCCGGGCCAGGCCCCGTGTGGGCCCGACCCTCCCTCCCGGGCCAGGCCCCGTGTGGGTCCGACCGCTCTGCCGGGCCGGGCCCCGTGTGGGCCCGCCCCCTCCCCCGGTCAGGGCCCCCCGCATAGGCCTGATCCCCACCTCCGGGCCGGGCCCCGCATGGGTCCGATCCACTCCTCCGGGCCAGGCCCCGCATGGGCCCGATCCACACACACACACACACACACAAAATACAACACACACCAACAGAGACCCCACACACACACACCACACAAATACAATACACACCAACAGAGACCACACACACACCACACACACACACACACAAATACAATACACACCAACAGAGACACACACACACACACACACCACACACACGCATACAATACACACATACAGAGACCCCACACATGTACACTACATACATAAACACCAAAATAAATACACATACACAGATAGACCACACAAACACACACATACAAAGATGCACATATACAAAGACAAACAGAGATGTCGCAACATACACACCAGTTGGTTCTTTCTCACACTTCGAAATTTCTTGTCTTGAGTGTCGCTGTTTTGTGTCTTGGTAAATCGATTTGACCGTCGAATTTTTCCATTTCTGCAAACTGAGTGAAAATAAGTTAGATTAAATACTTGCAAAATAAATTAGTTAATTTCAAATTTAATACCTGGTTGGTCAGCTTTCATCTCCAACACCAAAAAAATCGCATGAAGTCATGATGGGAAATCTGAGAACTTGAGTTCAAGCCTGAAAAGCACAAGCAACAATTTCTTAAATCTTGATTTCAGGCCTGAAAGCACAAAAAAATAATTTTTAGGACTGCAAAATCAATTAAACGTGTCCCTAAATTATTGCTCGCAAAACCTTTCAAACTACAAAATTAATGCTCGCAAGAACTACTTTTGCATATGGTTTAGATAGATATACCAGAACATTTAACAAGAAAACAAAAATCAAAGAAACAAGAATAAAAACGACCAAAGAGAAAGAATTACTGGCTTGATTCGTCAATAAACAAAACCATGAACCAAGATCAAAGAGAACAAAAATAAAATGTGGACGAGATTCACTTACATCCTCGTGTGCGCCCATCAAACAGCCATGAAAATTGTAGTTTCGAGCAGTCTGAGTCCAGAAGAAAAGAAGAAAGTTCTTCTCGAGTGCCAAAACAGGGGACAAGAAGCACAATCGACGAAAAAGAGAGGAAGAAGAAGTTTGTTGTTCCATGGTTTCTCCATTGCTGTGTGGGAGAGAATAGACAAAAGGACAATGGAAAGAAGAGACAAAAAAGAAGGAATATTTGGGACCACAGAGAAGAAGAGAGAGGTGAGGCCTGAGGGCTTATTTATGGATCACATATAGAGGCGTGTTAGAATAGTTAACAACTTCCCCAGACTCGGTGTACAGGTTTGATAATTACACCGTTTGAGAATGGTAATTTCTTTGTAGACATTAAACCGTGGACCGAGTGTATTCTGTTTAATTTGATAAAATATTAACGTTAGATTTAGATTTGGATTAGAATTTGTTACCGTTAAGAATGAGATTCGAATTAGATTATGTTATGTTCTATTAGATCAAGGGTTGTTTTGCATATTTTTAGTAATGTAGTGATTGTATGTAATATTAAAGTAATTGAGGGGCTAATTTGCAATTAAACAACATTAAGGGGACTTGTATGCAATACATACGTAGTAGTTGTTGTTCAAAAATTGTAATTTCAATCTGCTTCAAATTGTGTGTTAAAACATTTTCGGAACTAATCTATTTGTATAAATTGGATCTAATATGGTGCTGGGTTTGTATAAATTAATACAATTATATTAAAAAATACGTATTAAAAAATAATTAAATTAAAAAGTAAAACTGATTCTTAAAAGTGCATAATAACAAATGAAATACATCATTCGAATGGAATGATATATATATCGAATGCATCCTTTTAAATATCAATACAAGTATAATTTTTAAATGTTTATTCTAATTCTAATTCCAATTCAAATTTATGCATCATATATGGAATGATAATATTAATCACTGGACCGATATATCTTCCTTTAATATATATTTATTTTCTCAAGACAAATATAAATTTGTCGTCTACCATAATTGATTGAAAAAATCGAAACTCTTTTTTAATCGAAACTCTTTTTTCTCACTAGACTCCATGAAATTGGGATTTCATTTAAAGTTTTGAGGCTCCGATTCATATTGTCAAATCCACAATATAATTCTTAATATATATAATTATAAATTTCTGGAGTCCGTAAAGATTTTCGTAGTTATGATTTTTATTTTTAAAAAGTATTGTGAAATATATTCTTACTTTTGTGGATAAAATATAAATAAATCCCAAAACATATAAATTGAAGAAATAAATAATCAATATCAACAATATAAATTAATTGATTATATTGATAAAATAAATATAAAAAATATATTGTATGTTTATATATATATTTATATAATGAGATAATATAATATAATTATTGGTCAATGTAAATTATATGTTCATAATAACATAATATATCTACTAGTTATTAATATTTTGTCAATAAAATATTTTCTTTAATTTGTTGTACATTAATAAAAACGTAAAATTAATTCATAAAGTGTTTAAATGACTACAATGCACTTTTGGCATACATTTGAGAATATGAGTGAACCCATCATCTTAATTTAAACGGTCAGTCAAATTTTTGAAAAGTTTGAAGTGACTTGATATATTTTAAGTTTGCAAAGGCAAATTTGATAGGTTTTAATATTGAGAAGGATAAATATATCAAAAATTACTCGAGTATTTACCCTTCTAATTATGATAAATGTCATATTTATCCCTTTCCAAGAACTAAAAATATCGGACCTCTCAAAAAATTTCGATTTCATAATAATCAACTATATTGTACTGTAGGTAATTAAATCATGATGAACTTGATAAACTTTGAAAGCCTAGTGAGAGTAAATACGATATTTTGGATTTTTAAAGCATAAATGTGGTATTTTTATGAAGCATTTCTGCATATAACCTTATTTAGAATCAAAATTTAAAAAATAACCTCCTTTCTAAAAATATTTTGAAAATAATTTTTTTTTGATAATATTCCAAAAATAGCCCAAACCGGAATTTTAATCCCGCCCATGCAAATATCATTTTTTAATTTTTTTTTTAATGTGATATATTTCCCCAAATTTTACCATAATATTTTTTATGAACTAACTAATACACTTAATTAAAATAACAACTAGTACATGTTAGCTGTTAACTTAATACATAATTAACATTTATTCGAATTAAAAAATTTGAATAAATTTTTAATTAATATTTAATTATATCTTTTAATTAGTACGTTAATTAAATGTAATTGTTCTATAATAAAGAATTAGACGGGTACATTTTGGGGAGTGATTTTTTTTAAAAGTTACTGACAAACTTTTGAAAAAAAAAATATCAAAATTTATTACACTCCAAAATGTACCTGCCGAATTCTCCATTATTGAACAACTTGGGGTCCAAAAACAACTAAAATTTAATGCTTTCTTACATATTTTGAAATACATATTTTTCTAAATACCGAATTCTTCATCATTCTTGGATGCAGTTTTTGATGATTAAAACATTTTATATTAGAAAACGCACCACGGCGCTCTTGTTGGACTGCACGCTTTTGTGACCATTTTTTATTGTTTTTCGTCACTATATTTTGCAGTTTTTATTTGCTCGAAATTGTCCATTTTCTAGCCATTCTCTGGTCAAATTATGACCGTATTCTCGCTAATTTCTTATGACTCAAACTGCTCAATCGTTGCCGGTGAATTAGTGGATTGAGACACCAATTTTTGTCCGGATTTTGGATTAATCCCTCAATTTTCGACTGTTACATTCTTTTTCGGATTTTTTCGACTCGATTGCTCCCAATTCCTCTTCAATTCCTAATTCAATTCTTCCCAATCATGCAGGGTAAAAGAATTCATGTGTCGAGGGCCTAGATTATTCAAATTTAATCGATGAATTCGCTTCTAAAAGTACAAAAATTAATGTTTGAGTGATAATTGTTAATTATGTAATACTTTCGACTATATGTTGTATTATTTTCGTAATTGTGAAAATTCTGTGATTATTATATTAATATTTAATTAGTTTCGTAATATTTTTGGCAAAGGACATCAAAAACGCCGGACCGGTCCTGGTCCTAGGAAGTCTTAATAATTTATTTTTTATGATATTTTGTAACGAAAACTTTTATAACACAGGTCAACAATACTTCCACTTAGACCGGGAAAAAAAAAACCTAGATTTCTATTTACATCAAATAATCAAACATTTTAAAATCTAGCTGATTTGGACTGAATACTTATTGTTTATAAACCCTTCATTATTTTGTTTCTACCCATACATATAGCAATTGCATTATACAATTCATTATTGTTTCATATTATGCATTTCTCTCAACAATTGCATTATACAATTCATTCATTATTGTCTAATGCTCTCAATTGATGATTTTCTCCAATATGTCATGATCCTTCGAGATTTAATATCGAACATTTAACAAGATTTACTATCACACATTAAACAGAATGGTGTAGCAGGTTTTTTTATAATTTGTATATTGATTTGTATTTGTATAGTAATAGTAATCATGTAAAATCTTTACATAGCTGGTTGATCATGCAAATAGTTATGCACACCATAGTACATTCACACATTTATCACAAGTACTGGTTAACTGGTATGATGAACCCAGCAAATCTAGAAGGAAAATATTGTTCGTCAAAATAATCTAGGACACATATGTCACAGTGAGGGGAAAAGGAAAAGGTTTCCATGCGAGTCTCGTATTTAAATGTATCTTTCTGAAATTCTTTCTGAAATTCATATATGATTCGGGGATTGAAGGCTCACAGCACGAACAATTTTACTCTATTTAAATTGATAATATTATTTACATTTAGAAAATATTTATTAGTAACGTGTCACTTTTGTAATAATTTTAAAATATGCCTACTAATTATTATTACTTGTATTAAAGTTTAATGAAACTGATATTACTTTACAAGTGTAAATTATAAAAAAACCAAATGGGCCTAACTTACAATCAAACCAAGCCCAACATAACAAAATTACAACCAATGATTATGTACATGTAAATAACGGCAACCATTCGAATATGGATACTCGCTATTTTTGGTCGACTAAATATAACTTTAATTAAATGATATTGGTAAAAATGAAACTGAAATTATCTAATTGTTGTGTTTTCAACTTCACTTCTTCTGGCAGACAGAACCAATCACCACTTTCAATTCTAATATTTATAGGGACCTAATGGATCAAATGAAAAAATATAATGAATTGAAATTAGAATGAAAATAAAAATGAAGGATATTTTATTATATTTTAGCCCTAATTGAGACAGAAATTCGATTCAACATAGTGATTTCATAAATAAACTATTCTGATTTTTTTTTTTTAAATATACCACTGGTATTTGATCTAGATCATTTTGATGTTCCATAACCCAACTTACAGCATCATCGAGGCTAATCCTACCTGAAATAAAAAATGAAAACATTAATTTAATTAGAAATCAAATTATAATTAAATAATCAAGTCAATTTCACAAACAAACAAAAATTTACTGAATGGTCACACAAATTTCCCATAATAACCGGTAAAATTACCACTTTCGAAATCATATGTATTAAAAAAATAAAAAGCCAACCAGAGTAACGAAGAGTTCAGGTTGCCGTTTTGTTGGAAATCTCATTGTTTCGAGTTCTCCGAGCAATCTCTCTGAAAAGGAATATTCCAAAATATATTTTAATATTGCGACTCAGAAATATTAAAAGTGGAAATTGGTAGACCTTAAAAATACAGTAAGACCCCATCTCTTATCCCCTCACTTTTCTTCATCTATGCGAAATCAATATTCATAATTTGAATCTTCAATGATTACCAGAAAATACATCATCTTCTTCATTTATTTTCTCAATATCTTCTTCTTCTTCTTCTTCCCAAAAGCTTTAAAAGTAAAAAATGGCGGACAGATACGAAATCAAAATTACCATCGCGAAGAACTTAAAACCTGAATTGAAAAGAGGATTTGAAACCCTACGCCGGCGTCTGGATAAGACTACGGTCCCAAAATCTTGACGAGAGTTGACGAGATTCGACATGGGTAATGATGAAAATCCTTTTTGGAACATAAATGATTGGTAAACCGCGAAATTGCATCTCGATTCTGGAGTAGGTAAAAATTGGAGGAAAGGCTATTAAGAGAGAGAGGTCGCCACGAAATTGCGTCACCGAAGGATTAAGAGAGAGCCGTATGTACACGAACACGATGCATTCATTGAAGAGATGGAGATGGAAGTGGGGAAGGCTATTAAACATATGGGATGAAAGAGAGAGCCGTATGTAGGAGGAGGAGGAGGACGTGCGTTCATTAAACATATGGGAGGGAAGTGGAGGCGATATTGATTGGAAGCGCCGATTCGTGAATCGCCAAATAAAAAATATGACGTGGGACGTTACCGTAGCAGAAATTGGCTTGCCAAATATATTAGTGGGATTAATTTGATGAAGTATTATGAAAAAATTTAATATTAGACGGATAAAATATTACTTATGATAAAAAATTTATAATTTGATAAAGTATTATTTATGATAAAATTAAAATCCTCCTTTTTTAAGACCTACCAGCATCTTTGATCTATGGAGATACTAGATAATGTTCTTCAAGGAAACGGAAACAATGCATCGTCTTCAAAATCCTCCTTTTTTAAGACCTACCAGCATGTCTCACCTTTTATTGTAATTTTATTTGGAGACAAGGTATCAAGACGATCCTGGAAATGGACGACTAAAGACGGCTTCTCAACTAACTCAGCATAGAATATTCAATATCATCATGCGTATGAAAAACACAATCTCAAAATATTCAAAATATCATATGTTATGTTAGCTCAAGTTTTAGAATATTTAATATTGTTATAAATAGTGCAAAGACATATTATGTAGAATACGGGAACATAATTTGTTCTGGTAAAAAGGATTATATCAATCCAAGTGCGATAATTATGTCATTTTTAAAATTAATCATTTGTAAAATTATTAAAATATTGTTAATTACTGATGCGTAATCTGAAAATTAAAATTCTCTACAAATTGATGTCATCGGGCCGAAAAGGCCCAGAATTAAATCCAAAATATAATTTTACGAATCTCTCTACTTTAAAATTTTCAAATATAACCCTAGATGTTTACTTTATTTGCAACAAGACCAATGTGATCTTGATGCAATCATAGCATTGATTAAGTA
>OX326956.1:3241803-3259408 GCA_946800325.1 Luzula sylvatica | reverse complement strand
GTGTTTTGAGATCATTTGTATCGTATCTTTTACTACGTAACTTTTCACCAAATTTCACAAACACTAAGAAAGTTTGTTTTTCGATTCAAAACATGATTTTAACGCTTTGAGGAGTTCAAATAATGTGTTTTAAGATCATTTGTATCGTATCTTTTACTACATAACTTTTCACCAAATTTCACAAACACTAAGAATGTTTGTTTTTCGATTCAAAACAAGATTTTAACGCTTTGAGGAGTTCAAATAACATGTTCTTAGATCATTTGCATCGTATCTTTTACTACATAACGTATCACCAAATTTCACAAACACTAAGAAACTTTGTTTTTCGATTCAAAACAAGATTTGAACGCTTTGAGGAGTTCAAATAACATGTTCTTAGATCATTTGCATCGTATGTTTTACTACATAACGTTTCACCAAATTTCACATACACTAAGAAAGTTCGTTTTTCGATTCAAAACAAGATTTTGAACGCTTTGAGGAGTTCAAATAACGTGTTTTGAGATCATTTGTATCGTATCTTTTACTACATAACTTTTCACCAAATTTCACAAACACTAAGAAAGTTTGTTTTTCTATTCAAAACAAGATTTTAACGCTTTCAGGAGTTCAAATAACGTGTTTTGAGATCATTTGTATCGTATCTTTTACTACATAACTTTTCACCAAATTTCACAAACACTAAGAAACTTTGTTTTTCGATTCAAAACAAGATTTGAACGCTTTGAGGAGTTCAAATAACATGTTCTTAGATCATTTGCATCGTATCTTTTAATACATAACTTTTCACCAAATTTCACAAACACTAAGAAAGTTTGTTTTTCGATTCAAAACAATACTTTAACGCTTTGAGGAGTTCAAATAACATGTTTTTAGATCATTTGTATCGTATCTTTTACTACATAACTTTCCACCAAATTTCACAAACACTAAGAAAGTTTGTTTTTCGATTCAAAACAAGATTATAACGCTTTGAGGAGTTCAAATAACGTGTTTTGAGATCATTTGTATCGTATCTTTTACTACGTAACTTTTCACCAAATTTCACAAACACTAAGAAAGTTTGTTTTTCGATTCAAAACATGATTTTAACGCTTTGAGGAGTTCAAATAATGTGTTTTAAGATCATTTGTATCGTATCTTTTACTACATAACTTTTCACCAAATTTCACAAACACTAAGAATGTTTGTTTTTCGATTCAAAACAAGATTTTAACGCTTTGAGGAGTTCAAATAACATGTTCTTAGATCATTTGCATCGTATCTTTTACTACATAACGTTTCACCAAATTTCACATACACTAAGAAAGTTCGTTTTTCGATTCAAAACAAGATTTTGAACGCTTTGAGGAGTTCAAATAACGTGTTTTGAGATCATTTGTATCGTATCTTTTACTACATAACTTTTCACCAAATTTCACAAACACTAAGAAAGTTTGTTTTCGATTCAAAACAAGATTTTAATGCTTTGAGGAGTTCAAATAACGTGTTTTGAGATCATTTGTATCGTATCTTTTACTACATAACTTTTCACAAATTTCACAAACACTAAGAAAGTTTGTTTTTCGATTCAAAACATGATTTTAACGCTTTGAGGAGTTCAAATAACGTGTTTTAAGATCATTTGCATCGTATCTTTTACTACATAACTTTTCACCAAATTTCACAAACACTAAGAAAGTTTGTTATTCGATTCAAAACAAGATTTTAACGCTTTGAGGAGTTCAAATAACATGTTCTTAGATCATTTGCATCGTATCTTTTACTACATAACGTTTCACCAAATTTCACATACACTAAGAAAGTTTGTTTTTCGATTCAAAACAAGATTTTAATGATTTGAGGAGTTCAAATAACGTGTTTTGAGATCATTTGTATCGTATCTTTTACTACATAACTTTTCACCAAATTTCACAAACACTAAGAAAGTTTGTTTTTCGATTCAAAACATGATTTTAACGCTTTGAGGAGTTCAAATAACGTGTTTTAAGATCATTTGTATCGTATCTTTCACTACATAACTTTTCACCAAATTTCACAAACACTAAGAAAGTTTGTTTTTCGATTCAAAACAAGATTTTAACGCTTTGAGGAGTTCAAATAACATGTTCTTAGTTCATTTGCATCGTATCTTTTACTACATAACTTTTCAACAAATTTCACAAACACTAAGAAAGTTTGTTTTTCTATTCAAAACAAGATTTTAACGATTTGAGGAGTTCAAATAACGTGTTTTGAGATCATTTGTATCGTATCTTTTACTACATAACTTTTCACCAAATTTCACAAACACTAAGAAAGTTTGTTTTTCGATTCAAAACAAGATTTTAACGCTTTCAGGAGTTCAAATAACGTGTTTTGAGATCATTTGTATCGTATCTTTTACTACATAACTTTTCACCAAATTTCACAAACACTAAGAAACTTTGTTTTTCGATTCAAAACAAGATTTGAACGCTTTGAGGAGTTCAAATAACATGTTCTTAGATCATTTGCATCGTATCTTTTAATACATAACTTTTCACCAAATTTCACAAACACTAAGAAAGTTTGTTTTTCGATTCAAAACAAGATTTGAACGCTTTGAGGAGTTCAAATAACATGTTCTTAGATCATTTGCATCGTATCTTTTACTACATAACGTTTCACCAAATTTCACATACACTAAGAAAGTTCGTTTTTCGATTCAAAACAAGATTTTGAACGCTTTGAGGAGTTCACATAACGTGTTTTGAGATCATTTGTATCGTATCTTTTACTACATAACTTTTCACCAAATTTCACAAACACTAAGAAAGTTTGTTTTTCGATTCAAAACAAGATTTTAATGCTTTGAGGAGTTCAAATAACGTGTTTTGAGATCATTTGTATCGTATCTTTTACTACATAACTTTTCACCAAATTTCACAAACACTAAGAAAGTTTGTTTTTCGATTCAAAACATGATTTTAACGCTTTGAGGAGTTCAAATAATGTGTTTTAAGATCATTTGTATCGTATCTTTTACTACATAACTTTCCACCAAATTTCACAAACACTAAGAAAGTTTGTTTTTCGATTCAAAACAAGATTATAACGCTTTGAGGAGTTCAAATAACGTGTTTTAAGATCATTTGTATCGTATCTTTTACTACATAACTTTTCACCAAATTTCACAAACACTAAGAAAGTTTGTTTTTCGATTCAAAACAAGATTTTAACGCTTTGAGGAGTTCAAATAACATGTTCTTAGATCATTTGCATCGTATCTTTTACTACATAACGTTTCACCAAATTTCACATACACTAAGAAAGTTTGTTTCTCGATTCAAAACAAGATTTTAACGATTTGAGGAGTTCAAATAACGTCTTTTGAGATCATTTGTATCGTATCTTTTACTACATAACTATTCACCAAATTTTACAAACACTAAGAAAGTTTGTTTTTTGATTCAAAACATGATTTTAACGCTTTGAGGAGTTCAAATAACGTGTTTTAAGATCATTTGTATCGTATCTTTTACTACATAACTTTTCACCAAATTTCACAAACACTAAGAAAGTTTGTTTTTCGATTCAAAACAAGATTTTAACGCTTTGAGGAGTTCAAATAACATGTTCTTAGTTCATTTGCATCGTATCTTTTACTACATAACTTTTCACCAAATTTCACAAACACTAAGAAAGTTTGTTTTTCGATTCAAAACAAGATTTTAACGCTTTGAGGAGTTCAAATAACGTGTTTTGAGATCATTTGTATCGTATCTTTTACTACATAACTTTTCACCAAATTTCACAAACACTAAGAAAGTTTGTTTTTCGATTCAAAACAAGATTTTAACGCTTTGAGGAGTTCAAATAACATGTTCTTAGATCATTTGCATCGTATCTTTTACTACATAACTTTTCACCAAATTTCACAAACACTAAGAAAGTTTGTTTTTCGATTCAAAACAAGATTTCAACGCTTTGAGGAGTTCAAATAACTTGTTTTTAGATCATTTGTATCGTATCTTTTACTACATAACTTTTCACCAAATTTCACAAACACTAAGAAAGTTTGTTTTTCGATTCAAAACAAGATTTTAACGCTTTGAGGTGTTCAAATAACGTGGTTTGAGATCATTTGTATCGTATCTTTTACTACATAACTTTTCACCAAATTTCACAAACACTAAGAAAGTTTGTTTTTCGATTCAAAACAAGATTTGAACCCTTTGAGGAGTTCAAATAACATGTTCTTAGATCATTTGCATCGTATGTTTTACTACATAACTTTTCACCAAATTTCACAAACACTAAGAAAGTTTATTTTTCGATTCAAAACAAGATTTTAACGCTTTGAGGAGTTCAAATAACATGTTTTTAGATCATTTGTATCGTATCTTTTACTACATAATTTTCCACCAAATTTCACAAACACTAAGAAAGTTTGTTTTTTGATTCAAAACAAGATTATAACGCTTTGAGGAGTTCAAATAACGTGTTTTGAGATCATTTCTATCGTATCTTTTACTACATAACTTTTCACCAAATTTCACAAACACTAAGAAAGTTTGTTTTTCGATACAAAACATGATTTTAACGCTTTGAGGAGTTCAAATAACGTGTTTTAAGATCATTTGTATCGTATCTTTTACTACATAACTTTTCACCAAATTTCACAAACACTAAGAAAGTTTGTTATTCGATTCAAAACAAGATTTTAACGCTTTGAGGAGTTCAAATAACATGTTCTTAGATCATTTGCATCGTATCTTTTACTACATAACGTTTCACCAAATTTCACATACACTAAGAAAGTTTGTTTTTCGATTCAAAACAAGATTTTAATGATTTGACGAGTTCAAATAACGTGTTTTGAGATCATTTGTATCGTATCTTTTACTACATAACTTTTCACCAAATTTCACAAACACTAAGAAAGTTTGTTTTTCGATTCAAAACATGATTTTAGCGCTTTGAGGAGTTCAAATAACGTGTTTTAAGATCATTTGTATCGTATGTTTTACTACATAACTTTTCACCAAATTTCACAAACACTAAGAAAGTTTGTTTTTCGATTCAAAACAAGATTTTAACGCTTTGAGGAGTTCAAATAACATGTTCTTAGTTCATTTGCATCGTATCTTTTACTACATAACGTTTCACCAAATTTCACATACACTAAGAAAGTTCGTTTTTCGATTCAAAACAAGATTTTGAACGCTTTGAGGAGTTCAAATAACGTGTTTTGAGATCATTTGTATCGTATCTTTTACTACATAACTTTTCACCAAATTTCACAAACACTAAGAAAGTTTGTTTTCGATTCAAAACAAGATTTTAATGCTTTGAGGAGTTCAAATAACGTGTTTTGAGATCATTTGTATCGTATCTTTTACTACATAACTTTTCACAAATTTCACAAACACTAAGAAAGTTTGTTTTTCGATTCAAAACATGATTTTAACGCTTTGAGGAGTTCAAATAACGTGTTTTAAGATCATTTGCATCGTATCTTTTACTACATAACTTTTCACCAAATTTCACAAACACTAAGAAAGTTTGTTATTCGATTCAAAACAAGATTTTAACGCTTTGAGGAGTTCAAATAACATGTTCTTAGATCATTTGCATCGTATCTTTTACTACATAACGTTTCACCAAATTTCACATACACTAAGAAAGTTTGTTTTTCGATTCAAAACAAGATTTTAATGATTTGAGGAGTTCAAATAACGTGTTTTGAGATCATTTGTATCGTATCTTTTACTACATAACTTTTCACCAAATTTCACAAACACTAAGAAAGTTTGTTTTTCGATTCAAAACATGATTTTAACGCTTTGAGGAGTTCAAATAACGTGTTTTAAGATCATTTGTATCGTATCTTTCACTACATAACTTTTCACCAAATTTCACAAACACTAAGAAAGTTTGTTTTTCGATTCAAAACAAGATTTTAACGCTTTGAGGAGTTCAAATAACATGTTCTTAGTTCATTTGCATCGTATCTTTTACTACATAACTTTTCAACAAATTTCACAAACACTAAGAAAGTTTGTTTTTCTATTCAAAACAAGATTTTAACGATTTGAGGAGTTCAAATAACGTGTTTTGAGATCATTTGTATCGTATCTTTTACTACATAACTTTTCACCAAATTTCACAAACACTAAGAAAGTTTGTTTTTCGATTCAAAACAAGATTTTAACGCTTTCAGGAGTTCAAATAACGTGTTTTGAGATCATTTGTATCGTATCTTTTACTACATAACTTTTCACCAAATTTCACAAACACTAAGAAACTTTGTTTTTCGATTCAAAACAAGATTTGAACGCTTTGAGGAGTTCAAATAACATGTTCTTAGATCATTTGCATCGTATCTTTTAATACATAACTTTTCACCAAATTTCACAAACACTAAGAAAGTTTGTTTTTCGATTCAAAACAAGATTTGAACGCTTTGAGGAGTTCAAATAACATGTTCTTAGATCATTTGCATCGTATCTTTTACTACATAACGTTTCACCAAATTTCACATACACTAAGAAAGTTCGTTTTTCGATTCAAAACAAGATTTTGAACGCTTTGAGGAGTTCACATAACGTGTTTTGAGATCATTTGTATCGTATCTTTTACTACATAACTTTTCACCAAATTTCACAAACACTAAGAAAGTTTGTTTTTCGATTCAAAACAAGATTTTAATGCTTTGAGGAGTTCAAATAACGTGTTTTGAGATCATTTGTATCGTATCTTTTACTACATAACTTTTCACCAAATTTCACAAACACTAAGAAAGTTTGTTTTTCGATTCAAAACATGATTTTAACGCTTTGAGGAGTTCAAATAATGTGTTTTAAGATCATTTGTATCGTATCTTTTACTACATAACTTTTTACCAAATTTCACAAACACTAAGAAAGTTTGTTATTCGATTCAAAACAAGATTTTAACGCTTTGAGGAGTTCAAATAACATGTTCTTAGATCATTTGCATCGTATCTTTTACTACATAACGTTTCACCAAATTTCACATACACTAAGAAAGTTTGTTTTTCGATTCAAAACAAGATTTTAACGATTTGAGGAGTTCAAATAACGTGTTTTGAGATCATTTGTATCGTATCTTTTACTACATAACTTTTCACCAAATTTCACAAACACTAAGAAAGTTTGTTTTTTGATTCAAAACATGATTTTAACGCTTTGAGGAGTTCAAATAACGTGTTTTAAGATCATTTGTATCGTATCTTTTACTACATAACTTTTCACCAAATTTCACAAACACTAAGAAAGTTTGTTTTTCGATTCAAAACAAGATTTTAACGCTTTGAGGAGTTCAAATAACATGTTCTTAGTTCATTTGCATCGTATCTTTTACTACATAACTTTTCACCAAATTTCACAAACACTAAGAAAGTTTGTTTTTCTATTCAAAACAAGATTTTAACGCTTTGAGGAGTTCAAATAACGTGTTTTGAGATCATTTGTATCGTATCTTTTACTACATAACTTTTCACCAAATTTCACAAACACTAAGAAAGTTTGTTTTTCGATTCAAAACAAGATTTTAACGCTTTGAGGAGTTCAAATAACATGTTCTTAGATCATTTGCATCGTATCTTTTACTACATAACTTTTCACCAAATTTCACAAACACTAAGAAAGTTTGTTTTTCGATTCAAAACAAGATTTTAACGCTTTGAGGAGTTCAAATAACATGTTTTTAAATCATTTGTATCGTATCTTTTACTACATAACTTTTCACCAAATTTCACAAACACTAAGAAAGTTTGTTTTTCGATTCAAAACCAGATTTTAACGCTTTGAGGTGTTCAAATAACGTGGTTTGAGATCATTTGTATCGTATCTTTTACTACATAACTTTTCACCAAATTTCACAAACACTAAGAAAGTTTGTTTTTCGATTCAAAACAAGATTTGAACCCTTTGAGGAGTTCAAATAACATGTTCTTAGATCATTTGCATCGTATCTTTTACTACATAACTTTTCACCAAATTTCACAAACACTAAGAAAGTTTATTTTTCGATTCAAAACAAGATTTTAACGCTTTGAGGAGTTCAAATAACATGTTTTTAGATCATTTGTATCGTATCTTTTACTACATAATTTTCCACCAAATTTCACAAACACTAAGAAAGTTTGTTTTTTGATTCAAAACAAGATTATAACGCTTTAAGGAGTTCAAATAACGTGTTTTGAGATCATTTCTATCGTATCTTTTACTACATAACTTTTCACCAAATTTCACAAACACTAAGAAAGTTTGTTTTTCGATTCAAAACATGATTTTAACGCTTTGAGGAGTTCAAATAACGTGTTTTAAGATCATTTGTATCGTATCTTTTACTACATAACTTTTCACCAAATTTCACAAACACTAAGAAAGTTTGTTATTCGATTCAAAACAAGATTTTAACGCTTTGAGGAGTTCAAATAACATGTTCTTAGATCATTTGCATCGTATCTTTTACTACATAACGTTTCACCAAATTTCACATACACTAAGAAAGTTTGTTTTTCGATTCAAAACAAGATTTTAATGATTTGAGGAGTTCAAATAACGTGTTTTGAGATCATTTGTATCGTATCTTTTACTACATAACTTTTCACCAAATTTCACAAACACTAAGAAAGTTTGTTTTTCGATTCAAAACATGATTTTAGCGCTTTGAGGAGTTCAAATAACGTGTTTTAAGATCATTTGTATCGTATGTTTTACTACATAACTTTTCACCAAATTTCACAAACACTAAGAAAGTTTGTTTTTCGATTCAAAACAAGATTTTAACGCTTTGAGGAGTTCAAATAACATGTTCTTAGTTCATTTGCATCGTATCTTTTACTACATAACTTTTCAACAAATTTCACAAACACTAAGAAAGTTTGTTTTTCTATTCAAAACAAGATTTTAACGATTTGAGGAGTTCAAATAACGTGTTGTGAGATCATTTGTATCGTATCTTTTACTACATAACTTTTCACCAAATTTCACAAACACTAAGAAAGTTTGTTTTTCGATTCAAAACAAGATTTTAACGCTTTCAGGAGTTCAAATAACGTGTTTTGAGATCATTTGTATCGTATCTTTTACTACATAACTTTTCACCAAATTTCACAAACACTAAGAAACTTTGTTTTTCGATTCAAAACAAGATTTGAACGCTTTGAGGAGTTCAAATAACATGTTCTTAGATCATTTGCATCGTATCTTTTAATACATAACTTTTCACCAAATTTCACAAACACTAAGAAAGTTTGTTTTTCGATTCAAAACAATATTTTAACGCTTTGAGGAGTTCAAATAACATGTTTTTAGATCATTTGTATCGTATCTTTTACTACATAACTTTCCACCAAATTTCACAAACACTAAGAAAGTTTGTTTTTCGATTCAAAACAAGATTATAACGCTTTGAGGAGTTCAAATAACGTGTTTTAAGATCATTTGTATCGTATCTTTTACTACATAACTTTTCACCAAATTTCACAAACACTAAGAAAGTTTGTTATTCGATTCAAAACAAGATTTTAACGCTTTGAGGAGTTCAAATAACATGTTCTTAGATCATTTGCATCGTATCTTTTACTACATAACGTTTCACCAAATTTCACATACACTAAGAAAGTTTGTTTTTCGATTCAAAACAAGATTTTAACGATTTGAGGAGTTCAAATAACGTCTTTTGAGATCATTTGTATCGTATCTTTTACTACATAACTTTTCACCAAATTTCACAAACACTAAGAAAGTTTGTTTTTCGATTCAAAACAAGATTTTAACGCTTTGAGGAGTTCAAATAACGTGTTCTTAGTTCATTTGCATCGTATCTTTTACTACATAACTTTTCAACAAATTTCACAAACACTAAGAAAGTTTGTTTTTCGATTCAAAACAAGATTTTAACGCTTTGAGGAGTTCAAATAACATGTTCTTAGATCATTTGCATCGTATCTTTTACTACATAACTTTTCACCAAATTTCACAAACACTAAGAAAGTTTGTTTTTCGATTCAAAACAAGATTTCAACGCTTTGAGGAGTTCAAATAACATGTTCTTAGATCATTTGTATCGTATCTTTTACTACATAACTTTTCACCAAATTTCACAAACACTAAGAAAGTTTGTTTTTCGATTCAAAACAAGATTTTAACGCTTTGAGGTGTTCAAATAACGTGGTTTGAGATCATTTGTATCGTATCTTTTACTACATAACTTTTCACCAAATTTCACAAACACTAAGAAAGTTTGTTTTTCGATTCAAAACAAGATTTGAACCCTTTGAGGAGTTCAAATAACATGTTCTTAGATCATTTGCATCGTATCTTTTACTACATAACTTTCCACCAAATTTCACAAACACTAAGAAAGTTTGTTTTTCGATTCAAAACAAGATTATAACGCTTTGAGGAGTTCAAATAACGCGTTTTGAGATCATTTGTATCGTATCTTTTACTACGTAACTTTTCACCAAATTTCACAAACACTAAGAAAGTTTGTTTTTCGATTCAAAACATGATTTTAACGCTTTGAGGAGTTCAAATAATGTGTTTTTAGATCATTTGTATCGTATCTTTTACTACATAACTTTTCACCAAATTTCACAAACACTAAGAATGTTTGTTTTTCGATTCAAAACAAGATTTTAACGCTTTGAGGAGTTCAAATAACATGTTCTTAGATCATTTGCATCGTATCTTTTACTACATAACGTATCACCAAATTTCACAAACACTAAGAAACTTTGTTTTTCGATTCAAAACAAGATTTGAACGCTTTGAGGAGTTCAAATAACATGTTCTTAGATCATTTGCATCGTATCTTTTACTACATAACGTTTCACCAAATTTCACATACACTAAGAAAGTTCGTTTTTCGATTCAAAACAAGATTTTGAACGCTTTGAGGAGTTCAAATAACGTGTTTTGAGATCATTAGTATCGTATCTTTTACTACATAACTTTTCACCAAATTTCACAAACACTAAGAAAGTTTGTTTTTCGATTCAAAACAAGATTTTAATGCTTTGAGGAGTTCAAATAACGTGTTTTGAGATCATTTGTATCGTATCTTTTACTACATAACTTTTCACAAATTTCACAAACACTAACAAAGTTTGTTTTTCGATTCAAAACATGATTTTAACGCTTTGAGGAGTTCAAATAACGTGTTTTAAGATCATTTGTATCGTATCTTTTACTACATAACTTTTCACCAAATTTCACAAACACTAGGAAAGTTTGTTATTCGATTCAAAACAAGATTTTAACGCTTTGAGGAGTTCAAATAACATGTTCTTAGATCATTTGCATCGTATCTTTTACTACATAACGTTTCACCAAATTTCACATACACTAAGAAAGTTTGTTTTTCGATTCAAAACAAGATTTTAACGATTTGAGGAGTTCAAATAACGTGTTTTGAGATCATTTGTATCGTATCTTTTACTACATAACTTTTCACCAAATTTCACAAACACTAAGAAAGTTTGTTTTTCGATTCAAAACATGATTTTAACGCTTTGAGGAGTTCAAATAACGTGGTTTGAGATCATTTGTATCGTATCTTTTACTACATAACTTTTCACCAAATTTCACAAACACTAAGAAAGTTTGTTTTTCGATTCAAAACAAGATTTTAACGCTTTGAGGAGTTCAAATAACATGTTCTTAGTTCATTTGCATCGTATCTTTTACTACATAACTTTTCAACAAATTTCACAAACACTAAGAAAGTTTGTTTTTCTATTCAAAACAAGATTTTAACGATTTGAGGAGTTCAAATAACGTGTTTTGAGATCATTTGTATCGTATCTTTTACTACATAACTTTTCACCAAATTTCACAAACACTAAGAAAGTTTGTTTTTCGATTCAAAACAAGATTTTAACGCTTTCAGGAGTTCAAATAACGTGTTTTGAGATCATTTGTATCGTATCTTTTACTACATAACTTTTCACCAAATTTCACAAACACTAAGAAACTTTGTTTTTCGATTCAAAACAAGATTTGAACGCTTTGAGGAGTTCAAATAACGTGTTTTAAGATCATTTGCATCGTATCTTTTACTACATAACTTTTCACCAAATTTCACAAACACTAAGAAAGTTTGTTATTCGATTCAAAACAAGATTTTAACGCTTTGAGGAGTTCAAATAACATGTTCTCAGATCATTTGCATCGTATCTTTTACTACATAACGTTTCACCAAATTTCACATACACTAAGAAAGTTTGTTTTTCGATTCAAAACAAGATTTTAATGATTTGAGGAGTTCAAATAACGTGTTTTGAGATCATTTGTATCGTATCTTTTACTACATAACTTTTCACCAAATTTCACAAACACTAAGAAAGTTTGTTTTTCGATTCAAAACAAGATTTTAACGCTTTGAGGAGTTCAAATAACGTGTTTTAAGATCATTTGTATCGTATCTTTTACTACATAACTTTTCACCAAATTTCACAAACACTAAGAAAGTTTGTTTTTCGATTCAAAACAAGATTTTAACGCTTTGAGGAGTTCAAATAACATGTTCTTAGTTCATTTGCATCGTATCTTTTACTACATAACTTTTCAACAAATTTCACAAACACTAAGAAAGTTTGTTTTTCTATTCAAAACAAGATTTTAACGATTTGAGGAGTTCAAATAACGTGTTTTGAGATCATTTGTATCGTATCTTTTACTACATAACTTTTCACCAAATTTCACAAACACTAAGAAAGTTTGTTTTTCGATTCAAAACAAGATTTTAACGCTTTCAGGAGTTCAAATAACGTGTTTTGAGATCATTTGTATCGTATCTTTTACTACATAACTTTTCACCAAATTTCACAAACACTAAGAAACTTTGTTTTTCGATTCAAAACAAGATTTGAACGCTTTGAGGAGTTCAAATAACATGTTCTTAGATCATTTGCATCGTATCTTTTAATACATAACTTTTCACCAAATTTCACAAACACTAAGAAAGTTTGTTTTTCGATTCAAAACAAGATTTTAACGCTTTGAGGAGTTCAAATAACATGTTTTTAGATCATTTGTATCGTATCTTTTACTACATAACTTTCCACCAAATTTCACAAACACTAAGAAAGTTTGTTTTTCGATTCAAAACAAGATTATAACGCTTTGAGGAGTTCAAATAACGTGTTTTGAGATCATTTGTATCGTATCTTTTACTACGTAACTTTTCACCAAATTTCACAAACACTAAGAAAGTTTGTTTTTCGATTCAAAACATGATTTTAACGCTTTGAGGAGTTCAAATAATGTGTTTTAAGATCATTTGTATCGTATCTTTTACTACATAACTTTTCACCAAATTTCACAAACACTAAGAATGTTTGTTTTTCGATTCAAAACAAGATTTTAACGCTTTGAGGAGTTCAAATAACATGTTCTTAGATCATTTGCATCGTATCTTTTACTACATAACGTATCACCAAATTTCACAAACACTAAGAAACTTTGTTTTTCGATTCAAAACAAGATTTGAACGCTTTGAGGAGTTCAAATAACATGTTCTTAGATCATTTGCATCGTATGTTTTACTACATAACGTTTCACCAAATTTCACATACACTAAGAAAGTTCGTTTTTCGATTCAAAACAAGATTTTGAACGCTTTGAGGAGTTCAAATAACGTGTTTTGAGATCATTTGTATCGTATCTTTTACTACATAACTTTTCACCAAATTTCACAAACACTAAGAAAGTTTGTTTTCGATTCAAAACAAGATTTTAATGCTTTGAGGAGTTCAAATAACGTGTTTTGAGATCATTTGTATCGTATCTTTTACTACATAACTTTTCACAAATTTCACAAACACTAAGAAAGTTTGTTTTTCGATTCAAAACATGATTTTAACGCTTTGAGGAGTTCAAATAACGTGTTTTAAGATCATTTGCATCGTATCTTTTACTACATAACTTTTCACCAAATTTCACAAACACTAAGAAAGTTTGTTATTCGATTCAAAACAAGATTTTAACGCTTTGAGGAGTTCAAATAACATGTTCTTAGATCATTTGCATCGTATCTTTTACTACATAACGTTTCACCAAATTTCACATACACTAAGAAAGTTTGTTTTTCGATTCAAAACAAGATTTTAATGATTTGAGGAGTTCAAATAACGTGTTTTGAGATCATTTGTATCGTATCTTTTACTACATAACTTTTCACCAAATTTCACAAACACTAAGAAAGTTTGTTTTTCGATTCAAAACATGATTTTAACGCTTTGAGGAGTTCAAATAACGTGTTTTAAGATCATTTGTATCGTATGTTTCACTACATAACTTTTCACCAAATTTCACAAACACTAAGAAAGTTTGTTTTTCGATTCAAAACAAGATTTTAACGCTTTGAGGAGTTCAAATAACATGTTCTTAGTTCATTTGCATCGTATCTTTTACTACATAACTTTTCAACAAATTTCACAAACACTAAGAAAGTTTGTTTTTCTATTCAAAACAAGATTTTAACGATTTGAGGAGTTCAAATAACGTGTTTTGAGATCATTTGTATCGTATCTTTTACTACATAACTTTTCACCAAATTTCACAAACACTAAGAAAGTTTGTTTTTCGATTCAAAACAAGATTTTAACGCTTTCAGGAGTTGAAATAACGTGTTTTGAGATCATTTGTATCGTATCTTTTACTACATAACTTTTCACCAAATTTCACAAACACTAAGAAACTTTGTTTTTCGATTCAAAACAAGATTTGAACGCTTTGAGGAGTTCAAATAACATGTTCTTAGATCATTTGCATCGTATCTTTTAATACATAACTTTTCACCAAATTTCACAAACACTAAGAAAGTTTGTTTTTCGATTCAAAACAAGATTTGAACGCTTTGAGGAGTTCAAATAACATGTTCTTAGATCATTTGCATCGTATCTTTTACTACATAACGTTTCACCAAATTTCACATACACTAAGAAAGTTCGTTTTTCGATTCAAAACAAGATTTTGAACGCTTTGAGGAGTTCACATAACGTGTTTTGAGATCATTTGTATCGTATCTTTTACTACATAACTTTTCACCAAATTTCACAAACACTAAGAAAGTTTGTTTTTCGATTCAAAACAAGATTTTAATGCTTTGAGGAGTTCAAATAACGTGTTTTGAGATCATTTGTATCGTATCTTTTACTACATAACTTTTCACCAAATTTCACAAACACTAAGAAAGTTTGTTTTTCGATTCAAAACATGATTTTAACGCTTTGAGGAGTTCAAATAATGTGTTTTAAGATCATTTGTATCGTATCTTTTACTACATAACTTTTTACCAAATTTCACAAACACTAAGAAAGTTTGTTATTCGATTCAAAACAAGATTTTAACGCTTTGAGGAGTTCAAATAACATGTTCTTAGATCATTTGCATCGTATCTTTTACTACATAACGTTTCACCAAATTTCACATACACTAAGAAAGTTTGTTTTTCGATTCAAAACAAGATTTTAACGATTTGAGGAGTTCAAATAACGTGTTTTGAGATCATTTGTATCGTATCTTTTACTACATAACTTTTCACCAAATTTCACAAACACTAAGAAAGTTTGTTTTTTGATTCAAAACATGATTTTAACGCTTTGAGGAGTTCAAATAACGTGTTTTAAGATCATTTGTATCGTATCTTTTACTACATAACTTTTCACCAAATTTCACAAACACTAAGAAAGTTTGTTTTTCGATTCAAAACAAGATTTTAACGCTTTGAGGAGTTCAAATAACATGTTCTTAGTTCATTTGCATCGTATCTTTTACTACATAACTTTTCACCAAATTTCACAAACACTAAGAAAGTTTGTTTTTCTATTCAAAACAAGATTTTAACGCTTTGAGGAGTTCAAATAACGTGTTTTGAGATCATTTGTATCGTATCTTTTACTACATAACTTTTCACCAAATTTCACAAACACTAAGAAAGTTTGTTTTTCGATTCAAAACAAGATTTTAACGCTTTGAGGAGTTCAAATAACATGTTCTTAGATCATTTGCATCGTATCTTTTACTACATAACTTTTCACCAAATTTCACAAACACTAAGAAAGTTTGTTTTTCGATTCAAAACAAGATTTTAACGCTTTGAGGAGTTCAAATAACATGTTTTTAGATCATTTGTATCGTATCTTTTACTACATAACTTTTCACCAAATTTCACAAACACTAAGAAAGTTTGTTTTTCGATTCAAAACCAGATTTTAACGCTTTGAGGTGTTCAAATAACGTGGTTTGAGATCATTTGTATCGTATCTTTTACTACATAACTTTTCACCAAATTTCACAAACACTAAGAAAGTTTGTTTTTCGATTCAAAACAAGATTTGAACCCTTTGAGGAGTTCAAATAACATGTTCTTAGATCATTTGCATCGTATCTTTTACTACATAACTTTTCACCAAATTTCACAAACACTAAGAAAGTTTATTTTTCGATTCAAAACAAGATTTTAACGCTTTGAGGAGTTCAAATAACATGTTTTTAGATCATTTGTATCGTATCTTTTACTACATAATTTTCCACCAAATTTCACAAACACTAAGAAAGTTTGTTTTTTGATTCAAAACAAGATTATAACGCTTTGAGGAGTTCAAATAACGTGTTTTGAGATCATTTCTATCGTATCTTTTACTACATAACTTTTCACCAAATTTCACAAACACTAAGAAAGTTTGTTTTTCGATTCAAAACATGATTTTAACGCTTTGAGGAGTTCAAATAACGTGTTTTAAGATCATTTGTATCGTATCTTTTACTACATAACTTTTCACCAAATTTCACAAACACTAAGAAAGTTTGTTATTCGATTCAAAACAAGATTTTAACGCTTTGAGGAGTTCAAATAACATGTTCTTAGATCATTTGCATCGTATCTTTTACTACATAACGTTTCACCAAATTTCACATACACTAAGAAAGTTTGTTTTTCGATTCAAAACAAGATTTTAATGATTTGAGGAGTTCAAATAACGTGTTTTGAGATCATTTGTATCGTATCTTTTACTACATAACTTTTCACCAAATTTCACAAACACTAAGAAAGTTTGTTTTTCGATTCAAAACATGATTTTAGCGCTTTGAGGAGTTCAAATAACGTGTTTTAAGATCATTTGTATCGTATGTTTTACTACATAACTTTTCACCAAATTTCACAAACACTAAGAAAGTTTGTTTTTCGATTCAAAACAAGATTTTAACGCTTTGAGGAGTTCAAATAACATGTTCTTAGTTCATTTGCATCGTATCTTTTACTACATAACTTTTCAACAAATTTCACAAACACTAAGAAAGTTTGTTTTTCTATTCAAAACAAGATTTTAACGATTTGAGGAGTTCAAATAACGTGTTGTGAGATCATTTGTATCGTATCTTTTACTACATAACTTTTCACCAAATTTCACAAACACTAAGAAAGTTTGTTTTTCGATTCAAAACAAGATTTTAACGCTTTCAGGAGTTCAAATAACGTGTTTTGAGATCATTTGTATCGTATCTTTTACTACATAACTTTTCACCAAATTTCACAAACACTAAGAAACTTTGTTTTTCGATTCAAAACAAGATTTGAACGCTTTGAGGAGTTCAAA
>OX326956.1:3005000-3241603 GCA_946800325.1 Luzula sylvatica | reverse complement strand
ATGTGAAATTTGGTGAAACGTTATGTAGTAAAAGATATGATGCAAACGATCTAAGAACATGTTATTTGAACTCCTCAAAGCGTTAAAATCTTGTTTTGAATCGAATAACAAACTTTCTTAGTGTTTGTGAAATTTGGTGAAAAGTTATGTAGTAAAAGATACGATACAAATGATCTTAAAACACGTTATTTGAACTCCTCAAAGCGTTAAAATCATGTTTTGAATCGAAAAACAAACTTTCTTAGTGTTTGTGAAATTTGGTGAAAAGTTATGTAGTAAAAGATACGATACAAATGATCTCAAAACACGTTATTTGAACTCCTCAAATCGTTAAAATCTTGTTTTGAATCGAAAAACAAACTTTCTTAGTGTATGTGAAATTTGGTGAAACGTTATGTAGTAAAAGATACGATGCAAATGATCTAAGAACATGTTATTTGAACTCCTCAAAGCGTTAAAATCTTGTTTTGAATCGAATAACAAACTTTCCTAGTGTTTGTGAAATTTGGTGAAAAGTTATGTAGTAAAAGATACGATACAAATGATCTTAAAACACGTTATTTGAACTCCTCAAAGCGTTAAAATCATGTTTTGAATCGAAAAACAAACTTTCTTAGTGTTTGTGAAATTTGGTGAAAAGTTATGTAGTAAAAGATACGATACAAATGATCTCAAAACATGTTATTTGAACTCCTCAAAGCATTAAAATCTTGTTTTGAATCGAAAAACAAACTTTCTTAGTGTTTGTGAAATTTGGTGAAAAGTTATGTAGTAAAAGATACGATACAAATGATCTCAAAACACGTTATTTGAACTCCTCAAAGCGTTCAAAATCTTGTTTTGAATCGAAAAACAAACTTTCTTAGTGTATGTGAAATTTGGTGAAACGTTATGTAGTAAAAGATACGATGCAAATGATCTAAGAACATGTTATTTGAACTCCTCAAAGCGTTAAAATCTTGTTTTGAATCGAAAAACAAACATTCTTAGTGTTTGTGAAATTTGGTGAAAAGTTATGTAGTAAAAGATACGATACAAATGATCTTAAAACACATTATTTGAACTCCTCAAAGCGTTAAAATCATGTTTTGAATCGAAAAACAAACTTTCTTAGTGTTTGTGAAATTTGGTGAAAAGTTACGTAGTAAAAGATACGATACAAATGATCTCAAAACACGTTATTTGAACTCCTCAAAGCGTTATAATCTTGTTTTGAATCGAAAAACAAACTTTCTTAGTGTTTGTGAAATTTGGTGGAAAGTTATGTAGTAAAAGATACGATACAAATGATCTAAAAACATGTTATTTGAACTCCTCAAAGCGTTAAAATCTTGTTTTGAATCGAAAAACAAACTTTCTTAGTGTTTGTGAAATTTGGTGAAAAGTTATGTATTAAAAGATACGATGCAAATGATCTAAGAACATGTTATTTGAACTCCTCAAAGCGTTCAAATCTTGTTTTGAATCGAAAAACAAAGTTTCTTAGTGTTTGTGAAATTTGGTGAAAAGTTATGTAGTAAAAGATACGATACAAATGATCTCAAAACACGTTATTTGAACTCCTGAAAGCGTTAAAATCTTGTTTTGAATCGAAAAACAAACTTTCTTAGTGTTTGTGAAATTTGGTGAAAAGTTATGTAGTAAAAGATACGATACAAATGATCTCAAAACACGTTATTTGAACTCCTTAAATCGTTAAAATCTTGTTTTGAATAGAAAAACAAACTTTCTTAGTGTTTGTGAAATTTGTTGAAAAGTTATGTAGTAAAAGATACGATGCAATTGAACTAAGAACATGTTATTTGAACTCCTCAAAGCGTTAAAATCTTGTTTTGAATCGAAAAACAAACTTTCTTAGTGTTTGTGAAATTTGGTGAAAAGTTATGTAGTAAAAGATACGATACAAATGATCTTAAAACACGTTATTTGAACTCCTCAAAGCGTTAAAATCATGTTTTGAATCGAAAAACAAACTTTCTTAGTGTTTGTGAAATTTGGTGAAAAGTTATGTAGTAAAAGATACGATACAAATGATCTCAAAACACGTTATTTGAACTCCTCAAATCGTTAAAATCTTGTTTTGAATCGAAAAACAAACTTTCTTAGTGTATGTGAAATTTGGTGAAACGTTATGTAGTAAAAGATACGATGCAAATGATCTAAGAACATGTTATTTGAACTCCTCAAAGCGTTAAAATCTTGTTTTGAATCGAATAACAAACTTTCCTAGTGTTTGTGAAATTTGGTGAAAAGTTATGTAGTAAAAGATACGATACAAATGATATTAAAACACGTTATTTGAACTCCTCAAAGCGTTAAAATCATGTTTTGAATCGAAAAACAAACTTTCTTAGTGTTTGTGAAATTTGGTGAAAAGTTATGTAGTAAAAGATACGATACAAATGTTCTCAAAACACGTTATTTGAACTCCTCAAATCGTTAAAATCTTGTTTTGAATCGAAAAACAAACTTTCTTAGTGTATGTGAAATTTGGTGAAACGTTATGTAGTAAAAGATACGATGCAAATGATCTAAGAACATGTTATTTGAACTCCTCAAAGCGTTAAAATCTTGTTTTGAATCGAATAACAAACTTTCCTAGTGTTTGTGAAATTTGGTGAAAAGTTATGTAGTAAAAGATACGATAGAAATAATCTCAAAACACGTTATTTGAACTCCTGAAAGCGTTAAAATCTTGTTTTGAATCGAAAAACAAACTTTCTTAGTGTTTGTGAAATTTGGTGAAAAGTTACGTAGTAAAAGATACGATACAAATGATCTCAAAACACGTTATTTGAACTCCTCAAAGCGTTAAAATCTTGTTTTGAATCGAATAACAAACTTTCCTAGTGTTTGTGAAATTTGGTGAAAAGTTATGTAGTAAAAGATACGATACAAATGATCTTAAAACACGTTATTTGAACTCCTCAAAGCGTTAAAATCATGTTTTGAATCGAAAAACAAACTTTCTTAGTGTTTGTGAAATTTGGTGAAAAGTTATGTAGTAAAAGATACGATACAAATGATCTCAAAACATGTTATTTGAACTCCTCAAAGCATTAAAATCTTGTTTTGAATCGAAAAACAAACTTTCTTAGTGTTTGTGAAATTTGGTGAAAAGTTATGTAGTAAAAGATACGATACAAATGATCTCAAAACACGTTATTTGAACTCCTCAAAGCGTTCAAAATCTTGTTTTGAATCGAAAAACAAACTTTCTTAGTGTATGTGAAATTTGGTGAAACGTTATGTAGTAAAAGATACGATGCAAATGATCTAAGAACATGTTATTTGAACTCCTCAAAGCGTTAAAATCTTGTTTTGAATCGAAAAACAAACATTCTTAGTGTTTGTGAAATTTGGTGAAAAGTTATGTAGTAAAAGATACGATACAAATGATCTTAAAACACATTATTTGAACTCCTCAAAGCGTTAAAATCATGTTTTGAATCGAAAAACAAACTTTCTTAGTGTTTGTGAAATTTGGTGAAAAGTTACGTAGTAAAAGATACGATACAAATGATCTCAAAACACGTTATTTGAACTCCTCAAAGCGTTATAATCTTGTTTTGAATCGAAAAACAAACTTTCTTAGTGTTTGTGAAATTTGGTGGAAAGTTATGTAGTAAAAGATACGATACAAATGATCTAAAAACATGTTATTTGAACTCCTCAAAGCGTTAAAATCTTGTTTTGAATCGAAAAACAAACTTTCTTAGTGTTTGTGAAATTTGGTGAAAAGTTATGTATTAAAAGATACGATGCAAATGATCTAAGAACATGTTATTTGAACTCCTCAAAGCGTTCAAATCTTGTTTTGAATCGAAAAACAAAGTTTCTTAGTGTTTGTGAAATTTGGTGAAAAGTTATGTAGTAAAAGATACGATACAAATGATCTCAAAACACGTTATTTGAACTCCTGAAAGCGTTAAAATCTTGTTTTGAATCGAAAAACAAACTTTCTTAGTGTTTGTGAAATTTGGTGAAAAGTTATGTAGTAAAAGATACGATACAAATGATCTCAAAACACGTTATTTGAACTCCTTAAATCGTTAAAATCTTGTTTTGAATAGAAAAACAAACTTTCTTAGTGTTTGTGAAATTTGTTGAAAAGTTATGTAGTAAAAGATACGATGCAATTGAACTAAGAACATGTTATTTGAACTCCTCAAAGCGTTAAAATCTTGTTTTGAATCGAAAAACAAACTTTCTTAGTGTTTGTGAAATTTGGTGAAAAGTTATGTAGTAAAAGATACGATACAAATGATCTTAAAACACGTTATTTGAACTCCTCAAAGCGTTAAAATCATGTTTTGAATCGAAAAACAAACTTTCTTAGTGTTTGTGAAATTTGGTGAAAAGTTATGTAGTAAAAGATACGATACAAATGATCTCAAAACACGTTATTTGAACTCCTCAAATCGTTAAAATCTTGTTTTGAATCGAAAAACAAACTTTCTTAGTGTATGTGAAATTTGGTGAAACGTTATGTAGTAAAAGATACGATGCAAATGATCTAAGAACATGTTATTTGAACTCCTCAAAGCGTTAAAATCTTGTTTTGAATCGAATAACAAACTTTCCTAGTGTTTGTGAAATTTGGTGAAAAGTTATGTAGTAAAAGATACGATACAAATGATCTTAAAACACGTTATTTGAACTCCTCAAAGCGTTAAAATCATGTTTTGAATCGAAAAACAAACTTTCTTAGTGTTTGTGAAATTTGGTGAAAAGTTATGTAGTAAAAGATACGATACAAATGTTCTCAAAACACGTTATTTGAACTCCTCAAATCGTTAAAATCTTGTTTTGAATCGAAAAACAAACTTTCTTAGTGTATGTGAAATTTGGTGAAACGTTATGTAGTAAAAGATACGATGCAAATGATCTAAGAACATGTTATTTGAACTCCTCAAAGCGTTAAAATCTTGTTTTGAATCGAAAAACAAACATTCTTAGTGTTTGTGAAATTTGGTGAAAAGTTATGTAGTAAAAGATACGATACAAATGATCTCAAAACATGTTATTTGAACTCCTCAAAGCATTAAAATCTTGTTTTGAATCGAAAAACAAACTTTCTTAGTGTTTGTGAAATTTGGTGAAAAGTTATGTAGTAAAAGATACGATACAAATGATCTCAAAACACGTTATTTGAACTCCTCAAAGCGTTCAAAATCTTGTTTTGAATCGAAAAACGAACTTTCTTACTGTATGTGAAATTTGGTGAAACGTTATGTAGTAAAAGATACGATGCAAATGATCTAAGAACATGTTATTTGAACTCCTCAAAGCGTTAAAATCTTGTTTTGAATCGAAAAACAAACATTCTTAGTGTTTGTGAAATTTGGTGAAAAGTTATGTAGTAAAAGATACGATACAAATGATCTTAAAACACATTATTTGAACTCCTCAAAGCGTTAAAATCATGTTTTGAATCGAAAAACAAACTTTCTCAGTGTTTGTGAAATTTGGTGGAAAGTTATGTAGTAAAAGATACGATACAAATGATCTCAAAACACGTTATTTGAACTCCTGAAAGCGTTAAAATCTTGTTTTGAATCGAAAAACAAACTTTCTTAGTGTTTGTGAAATTTGGTGAAAAGTTATGTAGTAAAAGATACGATACAAATGATCTCAAAACACGTTATTTGAACTCCTCAAATCGTTAAAATCTTGTTTTGAATAGAAAAACAAACTTTCTTAGTGTTTGTGAAATTTGTTGAAAAGTTATGTAGTAAAAGATACGATGCAAATGAACTAAGAACATGTTATTTGAACTCCTCAAAGCGTTAAAATCTTGTTTTGAATCGAAAAACAAACTTTCTTAGTGTTTGTGAAATTTGGTGAAAAGTTATGTAGTAAAAGATACGATACAAATGATATTAAAACACGTTATTTGAACTCCTCAAAGCGTTAAAATCATGTTTTGAATCGAAAAACAAACTTTCTTAGTGTTTGTGAAATTTGGTGAAAAGTTATGTAGTAAAAGATACGATACAAATGATCTCAAAACACGTTATTTGAACTCCTCAAATCATTAAAATCTTGTTTTGAATCGAAAAACAAACTTTCTTAGTGTATGTGAAATTTGGTGAAACGTTATGTAGTAAAAGATATGATGCAAACGATCTAAGAACATGTTATTTGAACTCCTCAAAGCGTTAAAATCTTGTTTTGAATCGAATAACAAACTTTCTTAGTGTTTGTGAAATTTGGTGAAAAGTTATGTAGTAAAAGATACGATACAAATGATCTTAAAACACGTTATTTGAACTCCTCAAAGCGTTAAAATCATGTTTTGAATCGAAAAACAAACTTTCTTAGTGTTTGTGAAATTTGGTGAAAAGTTATGTAGTAAAAGATACGATAGAAATGATCTCAAAACACGTTATTTGAACTCCTGAAAGCGTTAAAATCTTGTTTTGAATCGAAAAACAAACTTTCTTAGTGTTTGTGAAATTTGGTGAAAAGTTACGTAGTAAAAGATACGATACAAATGATCTCAAAACACGTTATTTGAACTCCTCAAAGCGTTATAATCTTGTTTTGAATCGAAAAACAAACTTTCTCAGTGTTTGTGAAATTTGGTGGAAAGTTATGTAGTAAAAGATACGATACAAATGATCTAAAAACATGTTATTTGAACTCCTCAAAGCGTTAAAATCTTGTTTTGAATCGAAAAACAAACTTTCTTAGTGTTTGTGAAATTTGGTGAAAAGTTATGTATTAAAAGATACGATGCAAATGATCTAAGAACATGTTATTTGAACTCCTCAAAGCGTTCAAATCTTGTTTTGAATCGAAAAACAAAGTTTCTTAGTGTTTGTGAAATTTGGTGAAAAGTTATGTAGTAAAAGATACGATACAAATGATCTCAAAACACGTTATTTGAACTCGTGAAAGCGTTAAAATCTTGTTTTGAATCGAAAAACAAACTTTCTTAGTGTTTGTGAAATTTGGTGAAAAGTTATGTAGTAAAAGATACGATACAAATGATCTCAAAACACGTTATTTGAACTCCTCAAATCGTTAAAATCTTGTTTTGAATAGAAAAACAAACTTTCTTAGTGTTTGTGAAATTTGTTGAAAAGTTATGTAGTAAAAGATACGATGCAAATGAACTAAGAACATGTTATTTGAACTCCTCAAAGCGTTAAAATCTTGTTTTGAATCGAAAAACAAACTTTCTTAGTGTTTGTGAAATTTGGTGAAAAGTTATGTAGTAAAAGATACGATACAAATGATCTTAAAACACGTTATTTGAACTCCTCAAAGCGTTAAAATCATGTTTTGAATCGAAAAACAAACTTTCTTAGTGTATGTGAAATTTGGTGAAAAGTTATGTAGTAAAAGATACGATACAAATGATCTCAAAACACGTTATTTGAACTCCTCAAATCATTAAAATCTTGTTTTGAATCGAAAAACAAACTTTCTTAGTGTATGTGAAATTTGGTGAAACGTTATGTAGTAAAAGATACGATGCAAATGATCTAAGAACATGTTATTTGAACTCCTCAAAGCGTTAAAATCTTGTTTTGAATCGAAAAACAAACATTCTTAGTGTTTGTGAAATTTGGTGAAAAGTTATGTAGTAAAAGATACGATACAAATGATCTTAAAACACATTATTTGAACTCCTCAAAGCGTTAAAATCATGTTTTGAATCGAAAAACAAACTTTCTTAGTGTTTGTGAAATTTGGTGAAAAGTTACGTAGTAAAAGATACGATACAAATGATCTCAAAACACGTTATTTGAACTCCTCAAAGCGTTATAATCTTGTTTTGAATCGAAAAACAAACTTTCTTAGTGTTTGTGAAATTTGGTGGAAAGTTATGTAGTAAAAGATACGATACAAATGATCTAAAAACATGTTATTTGAACTCCTCAAAGCGTTAAAATCTTGTTTTGAATCGAAAAACAAACTTTCTTAGTGTTTGTGAAATTTGGTGAAAAGTTATGTATTAAAAGATACGATGCAAATGATCTAAGAACATGTTATTTGAACTCCTCAAAGCGTTCAAATCTTGTTTTGAATCGAAAAACAAAGTTTCTTAGTGTTTGTGAAATTTGGTGAAAAGTTATGTAGTAAAAGATACGATACAAATGATCTCAAAACACGTTATTTGAACTCCTGAAAGCGTTAAAATCTTGTTTTGAATCGAAAAACAAACTTTCTTAGTGTTTGTGAAATTTGGTGAAAAGTTATGTAGTAAAAGATACGATACAAATGATCTCAAAACACGTTATTTGAACTCCTTAAATCGTTAAAATCTTGTTTTGAATAGAAAAACAAACTTTCTTAGTGTTTGTGAAATTTGTTGAAAAGTTATGTAGTAAAAGATACGATGCAATTGAACTAAGAACATGTTATTTGAACTCCTCAAAGCGTTAAAATCTTGTTTTGAATCGAAAAACAAACTTTCTTAGTGTTTGTGAAATTTGGTGAAAAGTTATGTAGTAAAAGATACGATACAAATGATCTTAAAACACGTTATTTGAACTCCTCAAAGCGTTAAAATCATGTTTTGAATCGAAAAACAAACTTTCTTAGTGTTTGTGAAATTTGGTGAAAAGTTATGTAGTAAAAGATACGATACAAATGATCTCAAAACACGTTATTTGAACTCCTCAAATCGTTAAAATCTTGTTTTGAATCGAAAAACAAACTTTCTTAGTGTATGTGAAATTTGGTGAAACGTTATGTAGTAAAAGATACGATGCAAATGATCTAAGAACATGTTATTTGAACTCCTCAAAGCGTTAAAATCTTGTTTTGAATCGAATAACAAACTTTCCTAGTGTTTGTGAAATTTGGTGAAAAGTTATGTAGTAAAAGATAAGATACAAATGATCTTAAAACACGTTATTTGAACTCCTCAAAGCGTTAAAATCATGTTTTGAATCGAAAAACAAACTTTCTTAGTGTTTGTGAAATTTGGTGAAAAGTTATGTAGTAAAAGATACGATACAAATGATCTCAAAACATGTTATTTGAACTCCTCAAAGCATTAAAATCTTGTTTTGAATTGAAAAACAAACTTTCTTAGTGTTTGTGAAATTTGGTGAAAAGTTATGTAGTAAAAGATACGATACAAATGATCTCAAAACACGTTATTTGAACTCCTCAAAGCGTTCAAAATCTTGTTTTGAATCGAAAAACGAACTTTCTTAGTGTATGTGAAATTTGGTGAAACGTTATGTAGTAAAAGATACGATGCAAATGATCTAAGAACATGTTATTTGAACTCCTCAAAGCGTTAAAATCTTGTTTTGAATCGAAAAACAAACATTCTTAGTGTTTGTGAAATTAGGTGAAAAGTTATGTAGTAAAAGATACGATACAAATGATCTTAAAACACATTATTTGAACTCCTCAAAGCGTTAAAATCATGTTTTGAATCGAAAAACAAACTTTCTTAGTGTTTGTGAAATTTGGTGAAAAGTTACGTAGTAAAAGATACGATTCAAATGATCTCAAAACACGTTATTTGAACTCCTCAAAGCGTTATAATCTTGTTTTGAATCGAAAAACAAACTTTCTTAGTGTTTGTGAAATTTGGTGGAAAGTTATGTAGTAAAAGATACGATACAAATGATCTAAAAACATGTTATTTGAACTCCTCAAAGCGTTAAAATCTTGTTTTGAATCGAAAAACAAACTTTCTTAGTGTTTGTGAAATTTGGTGAAAAGTTATGTATTAAAAGATACGATGCAAATGATCTAAGAACATGTTATTTGAACTCCTCAAAGCGTTCAAATCTTGTTTTGAATCGAAAAACAAAGTTTCTTAGTGTTTGTGAAATTTGGTGAAAAGTTATGTAGTAAAAGATACGATACAAATGATCTCAAAACACGTTATTTGAACTCCTGAAAGCGTTAAAATCTTGTTTTGAATCGAAAAACAAACTTTCTTAGTGTTTGTGAAATTTGGTGAAAAGTTATGTAGTAAAAGATACGATACAAATGATCTCAAAACACGTTATTTGAACTCCTCAAATCGTTAAAATCTTGTTTTGAATAGAAAAACAAACTTTCTTAGTGTTTGTGAAATTTGTTGAAAAGTTATGTAGTAAAAGATACGATGCAAATGAACTAAGAACATGTTATTTGAACTCCTCAAAGCGTTAAAATCTTGTTTTGAATCGAAAAACAAACTTTCTTAGTGTTTGTGAAATTTGGTGAAAAGTTATGTAGTAAAAGATACGATACAAATGATCATAAAACACGTTATTTGAACTCCTCAAAGCGTTGAAATCATGTTTTGAATCGAAAAACAAACTTTCTTAGTGTTTGTGAAATTTGGTGAAAAGTTATGTAGTAAAAGATACGATACAAATGTTCTCAAAACACGTTATTTGAACTCCTCAAATCGTTAAAATCTTGTTTTGAATCGAAAAACAAACTTTCTTAGTGTATGTGAAATTTGGTGAAACGTTATGTAGTAAAAGATATGATGCAAACGATCTAAGAACATGTTATTTGAACTCCTCAAAGCGTTAAAATCTTGTTTTGAATCGAATAACAAACTTTCTTAGTGTTTGTGAAATTTGGTGAAAAGTTATGTAGTAAAAGATACGATACAAATGATCTTAAAACACGTTATTTGAACTCCTCAAAGCGTTAAAATCATGTTTTGAATCGAAAAACAAACTTTCTTAGTGTTTGTGAAATTTGGTGAAAAGTTATGTAGTAAAAGATACGATAGAAATGATCTCAAAACACGTTATTTGAACTCCTGAAAGCGTTAAAATCTTGTTTTGAATCGAAAAACAAACTTTCTTAGTGTTTGTGAAATTTGGTGAAAAGTTACGTAGTAAAAGATACGATACAAATGATCTCAAAACACGTTATTTGAACTCCTCAAAGCGTTATAATCTTGTTTTGAATCGAAAAACAAACTTTCTCAGTGTTTGTGAAATTTGGTGGAAAGTTATGTAGTAAAAGATACGATACAAATGATCTAAAAACATGTTATTTGAACTCCTCAAAGCGTTAAAATCTTGTTTTGAATCGAAAAACAAACTTTCTTAGTGTTTGTGAAATTTGGTGAAAAGTTATGTATTAAAAGATACGATGCAAATGATCTAAGAACATGTTATTTGAACTCCTCAAAGCGTTCAAATCTTGTTTTGAATCGAAAAACAAAGTTTCTTAGTGTTTGTGAAATTTGGTGAAAAGTTATGTAGTAAAAGATACGATACAAATGATCTCAAAACACGTTATTTGAACTCCTGAAAGCGTTAAAATCTTGTTTTGAATCGAAAAACAAACTTTCTTAGTGTTTGTGAAATTTGGTGAAAAGTTATGTAGTAAAAGATACGATACAAATGATCTCAAAACACGTTATTTGAACTCCTCAAATCGTTAAAATCTTGTTTTGAATAGAAAAACAAACTTTCTTAGTGTTTGTGAAATTTGTTGAAAAGTTATGTAGTAAAAGATACGATGCAAATGAACTAAGAACATGTTATTTGAACTCCTCAAAGCGTTAAAATCTTGTTTTGAATCGAAAAACAAACTTTCTTAGTGTTTGTGAAATTTGGTGAAAAGTTATGTAGTAAAAGATACGATACAAATGATCTTAAAACACGTTATTTGAACTCCTCAAAGCGTTAAAATCATGTTTTGAATCGAAAAACAAACTTTCTTAGTGTATGTGAAATTTGGTGAAAAGTTATGTAGTAAAAGATACGATACAAATGATCTCAAAACACGTTATTTGAACTCCTCAAATCATTAAAATCTTGTTTTGAATCGAAAAACAAACTTTCTTAGTGTATGTGAAATTTGGTGAAACGTTATGTAGTAAAAGATACGATGCAAATGATCTAAGAACATGTTATTTGAACTCCTCAAAGCGTTAAAATCTTGTTTTGAATCGAAAAACAAACATTCTTAGTGTTTGTGAAATTTGGTGAAAAGTTATGTAGTAAAAGATACGATACAAATGATCTCAAAACATGTTATTTGAACTCCTCAAAGCATTAAAATCTTGTTTTGAATCGAAAAACAAACTTTCTTAGTGTTTGTGAAATTTGGTGAAAAGTTATGTAGTAAAAGATACGATACAAATGATCTCAAAACACGTTATTTGAACTCCTCAAAGCGTTCAAAATCTTGTTTTGAATCGAAAAACGAACTTTCTTACTGTATGTGAAATTTGGTGAAACGTTATGTAGTAAAAGATACGATGCAAATGATCTAAGAACATGTTATTTGAACTCCTCAAAGCGTTAAAATCTTGTTTTGAATCGAAAAACAAACATTCTTAGTGTTTGTGAAATTTGGTGAAAAGTTATGTAGTAAAAGATACGATACAAATGATCTTAAAACACATTATTTGAACTCCTCAAAGCGTTAAAATCATGTTTTGAATCGAAAAACAAACTTTCTCAGTGTTTGTGAAATTTGGTGGAAAGTTATGTAGTAAAAGATACGATACAAATGATCTCAAAACACGTTATTTGAACTCCTGAAAGCGTTAAAATCTTGTTTTGAATCGAAAAACAAACTTTCTTAGTGTTTGTGAAATTTGGTGAAAAGTTATGTAGTAAAAGATACGATACAAATGATCTCAAAACACGTTATTTGAACTCCTCAAATCGTTAAAATCTTGTTTTGAATAGAAAAACAAACTTTCTTAGTGTTTGTGAAATTTGTTGAAAAGTTATGTAGTAAAAGATACGATGCAAATGAACTAAGAACATGTTATTTGAACTCCTCAAAGCGTTAAAATCTTGTTTTGAATCGAAAAACAAACTTTCTTAGTGTTTGTGAAATTTGGTGAAAAGTTATGTAGTAAAAGATACGATACAAATGATATTAAAACACGTTATTTGAACTCCTCAAAGCGTTAAAATCATGTTTTGAATCGAAAAACAAACTTTCTTAGTGTTTGTGAAATTTGGTGAAAAGTTATGTAGTAAAAGATACGATACAAATGATCTCAAAACACGTTATTTGAACTCCTCAAATCATTAAAATCTTGTTTTGAATCGAAAAACAAACTTTCTTAGTGTATGTGAAATTTGGTGAAACGTTATGTAGTAAAAGATATGATGCAAACGATCTAAGAACATGTTATTTGAACTCCTCAAAGCGTTAAAATCTTGTTTTGAATCGAATAACAAACTTTCTTAGTGTTTGTGAAATTTGGTGAAAAGTTATGTAGTAAAAGATACGATACAAATGATCTTAAAACACGTTATTTGAACTCCTCAAAGCGTTAAAATCATGTTTTGAATCGAAAAACAAACTTTCTTAGTGTTTGTGAAATTTGGTGAAAAGTTATGTAGTAAAAGATACGATAGAAATGATCTCAAAACACGTTATTTGAACTCCTGAAAGCGTTAAAATCTTGTTTTGAATCGAAAAACAAACTTTCTTAGTGTTTGTGAAATTTGGTGAAAAGTTACGTAGTAAAAGATACGATACAAATGATCTCAAAACACGTTATTTGAACTCCTCAAAGCGTTATAATCTTGTTTTGAATCGAAAAACAAACTTTCTCAGTGTTTGTGAAATTTGGTGGAAAGTTATGTAGTAAAAGATACGATACAAATGATCTAAAAACATGTTATTTGAACTCCTCAAAGCGTTAAAATCTTGTTTTGAATCGAAAAACAAACTTTCTTAGTGTTTGTGAAATTTGGTGAAAAGTTATGTATTAAAAGATACGATGCAAATGATCTAAGAACATGTTATTTGAACTCCTCAAAGCGTTCAAATCTTGTTTTGAATCGAAAAACAAAGTTTCTTAGTGTTTGTGAAATTTGGTGAAAAGTTATGTAGTAAAAGATACGATACAAATGATCTCAAAACACGTTATTTGAACTCGTGAAAGCGTTAAAATCTTGTTTTGAATCGAAAAACAAACTTTCTTAGTGTTTGTGAAATTTGGTGAAAAGTTATGTAGTAAAAGATACGATACAAATGATCTCAAAACACGTTATTTGAACTCCTCAAATCGTTAAAATCTTGTTTTGAATAGAAAAACAAACTTTCTTAGTGTTTGTGAAATTTGTTGAAAAGTTATGTAGTAAAAGATACGATGCAAATGAACTAAGAACATGTTATTTGAACTCCTCAAAGCGTTAAAATCTTGTTTTGAATCGAAAAACAAACTTTCTTAGTGTTTGTGAAATTTGGTGAAAAGTTATGTAGTAAAAGATACGATACAAATGATCTTAAAACACGTTATTTGAACTCCTCAAAGCGTTAAAATCATGTTTTGAATCGAAAAACAAACTTTCTTAGTGTATGTGAAATTTGGTGAAAAGTTATGTAGTAAAAGATACGATACAAATGATCTCAAAACACGTTATTTGAACTCCTCAAATCATTAAAATCTTGTTTTGAATCGAAAAACAAACTTTCTTAGTGTATGTGAAATTTGGTGAAACGTTATGTAGTAAAAGATACGATGCAAATGATCTAAGAACATGTTATTTGAACTCCTCAAAGCGTTAAAATCTTGTTTTGAATCGAAAAACAAACATTCTTAGTGTTTGTGAAATTTGGTGAAAAGTTATGTAGTAAAAGATACGATACAAATGATCTTAAAACACATTATTTGAACTCCTCAAAGCGTTAAAATCATGTTTTGAATCGAAAAACAAACTTTCTTAGTGTTTGTGAAATTTGGTGAAAAGTTACGTAGTAAAAGATACGATACAAATGATCTCAAAACACGTTATTTGAACTCCTCAAAGCGTTATAATCTTGTTTTGAATCGAAAAACAAACTTTCTTAGTGTTTGTGAAATTTGGTGGAAAGTTATGTAGTAAAAGATACGATACAAATGATCTAAAAACATGTTATTTGAACTCCTCAAAGCGTTAAAATCTTGTTTTGAATCGAAAAACAAACTTTCTTAGTGTTTGTGAAATTTGGTGAAAAGTTATGTATTAAAAGATACGATGCAAATGATCTAAGAACATGTTATTTGAACTCCTCAAAGCGTTCAAATCTTGTTTTGAATCGAAAAACAAAGTTTCTTAGTGTTTGTGAAATTTGGTGAAAAGTTATGTAGTAAAAGATACGATACAAATGATCTCAAAACACGTTATTTGAACTCCTGAAAGCGTTAAAATCTTGTTTTGAATCGAAAAACAAACTTTCTTAGTGTTTGTGAAATTTGGTGAAAAGTTATGTAGTAAAAGATACGATACAAATGATCTCAAAACACGTTATTTGAACTCCTTAAATCGTTAAAATCTTGTTTTGAATAGAAAAACAAACTTTCTTAGTGTTTGTGAAATTTGTTGAAAAGTTATGTAGTAAAAGATACGATGCAATTGAACTAAGAACATGTTATTTGAACTCCTCAAAGCGTTAAAATCTTGTTTTGAATCGAAAAACAAACTTTCTTAGTGTTTGTGAAATTTGGTGAAAAGTTATGTAGTAAAAGATACGATACAAATGATCTTAAAACACGTTATTTGAACTCCTCAAAGCGTTAAAATCATGTTTTGAATCGAAAAACAAACTTTCTTAGTGTTTGTGAAATTTGGTGAAAAGTTATGTAGTAAAAGATACGATACAAATGATCTCAAAACACGTTATTTGAACTCCTCAAATCGTTAAAATCTTGTTTTGAATCGAAAAACAAACTTTCTTAGTGTATGTGAAATTTGGTGAAACGTTATGTAGTAAAAGATACGATGCAAATGATCTAAGAACATGTTATTTGAACTCCTCAAAGCGTTAAAATCTTGTTTTGAATCGAATAACAAACTTTCCTAGTGTTTGTGAAATTTGGTGAAAAGTTATGTAGTAAAAGATAAGATACAAATGATCTTAAAACACGTTATTTGAACTCCTCAAAGCGTTAAAATCATGTTTTGAATCGAAAAACAAACTTTCTTAGTGTTTGTGAAATTTGGTGAAAAGTTATGTAGTAAAAGATACGATACAAATGATCTCAAAACATGTTATTTGAACTCCTCAAAGCATTAAAATCTTGTTTTGAATTGAAAAACAAACTTTCTTAGTGTTTGTGAAATTTGGTGAAAAGTTATGTAGTAAAAGATACGATACAAATGATCTCAAAACACGTTATTTGAACTCCTCAAAGCGTTCAAAATCTTGTTTTGAATCGAAAAACGAACTTTCTTAGTGTATGTGAAATTTGGTGAAACGTTATGTAGTAAAAGATACGATGCAAATGATCTAAGAACATGTTATTTGAACTCCTCAAAGCGTTAAAATCTTGTTTTGAATCGAAAAACAAACATTCTTAGTGTTTGTGAAATTAGGTGAAAAGTTATGTAGTAAAAGATACGATACAAATGATCTTAAAACACATTATTTGAACTCCTCAAAGCGTTAAAATCATGTTTTGAATCGAAAAACAAACTTTCTTAGTGTTTGTGAAATTTGGTGAAAAGTTACGTAGTAAAAGATACGATTCAAATGATCTCAAAACACGTTATTTGAACTCCTCAAAGCGTTATAATCTTGTTTTGAATCGAAAAACAAACTTTCTTAGTGTTTGTGAAATTTGGTGGAAAGTTATGTAGTAAAAGATACGATACAAATGATCTAAAAACATGTTATTTGAACTCCTCAAAGCGTTAAAATCTTGTTTTGAATCGAAAAACAAACTTTCTTAGTGTTTGTGAAATTTGGTGAAAAGTTATGTATTAAAAGATACGATGCAAATGATCTAAGAACATGTTATTTGAACTCCTCAAAGCGTTCAAATCTTGTTTTGAATCGAAAAACAAAGTTTCTTAGTGTTTGTGAAATTTGGTGAAAAGTTATGTAGTAAAAGATACGATACAAATGATCTCAAAACACGTTATTTGAACTCCTGAAAGCGTTAAAATCTTGTTTTGAATCGAAAAACAAACTTTCTTAGTGTTTGTGAAATTTGGTGAAAAGTTATGTAGTAAAAGATACGATACAAATGATCTCAAAACACGTTATTTGAACTCCTCAAATCGTTAAAATCTTGTTTTGAATAGAAAAACAAACTTTCTTAGTGTTTGTGAAATTTGTTGAAAAGTTATGTAGTAAAAGATACGATGCAAATGAACTAAGAACATGTTATTTGAACTCCTCAAAGCGTTAAAATCTTGTTTTGAATCGAAAAACAAACTTTCTTAGTGTTTGTGAAATTTGGTGAAAAGTTATGTAGTAAAAGATACGATACAAATGATCATAAAACACGTTATTTGAACTCCTCAAAGCGTTGAAATCATGTTTTGAATCGAAAAACAAACTTTCTTAGTGTTTGTGAAATTTGGTGAAAAGTTATGTAGTAAAAGATACGATACAAATGTTCTCAAAACACGTTATTTGAACTCCTCAAATCGTTAAAATCTTGTTTTGAATCGAAAAACAAACTTTCTTAGTGTATGTGAAATTTGGTGAAACGTTATGTAGTAAAAGATATGATGCAAACGATCTAAGAACATGTTATTTGAACTCCTCAAAGCGTTAAAATCTTGTTTTGAATCGAATAACAAACTTTCTTAGTGTTTGTGAAATTTGGTGAAAAGTTATGTAGTAAAAGATACGATACAAATGATCTTAAAACACGTTATTTGAACTCCTCAAAGCGTTAAAATCATGTTTTGAATCGAAAAACAAACTTTCTTAGTGTTTGTGAAATTTGGTGAAAAGTTATGTAGTAAAAGATACGATAGAAATGATCTCAAAACACGTTATTTGAACTCCTGAAAGCGTTAAAATCTTGTTTTGAATCGAAAAACAAACTTTCTTAGTGTTTGTGAAATTTGGTGAAAAGTTACGTAGTAAAAGATACGATACAAATGATCTCAAAACACGTTATTTGAACTCCTCAAAGCGTTATAATCTTGTTTTGAATCGAAAAACAAACTTTCTCAGTGTTTGTGAAATTTGGTGGAAAGTTATGTAGTAAAAGATACGATACAAATGATCTAAAAACATGTTATTTGAACTCCTCAAAGCGTTAAAATCTTGTTTTGAATCGAAAAACAAACTTTCTTAGTGTTTGTGAAATTTGGTGAAAAGTTATGTATTAAAAGATACGATGCAAATGATCTAAGAACATGTTATTTGAACTCCTCAAAGCGTTCAAATCTTGTTTTGAATCGAAAAACAAAGTTTCTTAGTGTTTGTGAAATTTGGTGAAAAGTTATGTAGTAAAAGATACGATACAAATGATCTCAAAACACGTTATTTGAACTCCTGAAAGCGTTAAAATCTTGTTTTGAATCGAAAAACAAACTTTCTTAGTGTTTGTGAAATTTGGTGAAAAGTTATGTAGTAAAAGATACGATACAAATGATCTCAAAACACGTTATTTGAACTCCTCAAATCGTTAAAATCTTGTTTTGAATAGAAAAACAAACTTTCTTAGTGTTTGTGAAATTTGTTGAAAAGTTATGTAGTAAAAGATACGATGCAAATGAACTAAGAACATGTTATTTGAACTCCTCAAAGCGTTAAAATCTTGTTTTGAATCGAAAAACAAACTTTCTTAGTGTTTGTGAAATTTGGTGAAAAGTTATGTAGTAAAAGATACGATACAAATGATCTTAAAACACGTTATTTGAACTCCTCAAAGCGTTAAAATCATGTTTTGAATCGAAAAACAAACTTTCTTAGTGTATGTGAAATTTGGTGAAAAGTTATGTAGTAAAAGATACGATACAAATGATCTCAAAACACGTTATTTGAACTCCTCAAATCATTAAAATCTTGTTTTGAATCGAAAAACAAACTTTCTTAGTGTATGTGAAATTTGGTGAAACGTTATGTAGTAAAAGATACGATGCAAATGATCTAAGAACATGTTATTTGAACTCCTCAAAGCGTTAAAATCTTGTTTTGAATCGAAAAACAAACATTCTTAGTGTTTGTGAAATTTGGTGAAAAGTTATGTAGTAAAAGATACGATACAAATGATCTTAAAACACATTATTTGAACTCCTCAAAGCGTTAAAATCATGTTTTGAATCGAAAAACAAACTTTCTTAGTGTTTGTGAAATTTGGTGAAAAGTTACGTAGTAAAAGATACGATACAAATGATCTCAAAACACGTTATTTGAACTCCTCAAAGCGTTATAATCTTGTTTTGAATCGAAAAACAAACTTTCTTAGTGTTTGTGAAATTTGGTGGAAAGTTATGTAGTAAAAGATACGATACAAATGATCTAAAAACATGTTATTTGAACTCCTCAAAGCGTTAAAATCTTGTTTTGAATCGAAAAACAAACTTTCTTAGTGTTTGTGAAATTTGGTGAAAAGTTATGTATTAAAAGATACGATGCAAATGATCTAAGAACATGTTATTTGAACTCCTCAAAGCGTTCAAATCTTGTTTTGAATCGAAAAACAAAGTTTCTTAGTGTTTGTGAAATTTGGTGAAAAGTTATGTAGTAAAAGATACGATACAAATGATCTCAAAACACGTTATTTGAACTCCTGAAAGCGTTAAAATCTTGTTTTGAATCGAAAAACAAACTTTCTTAGTGTTTGTGAAATTTGGTGAAAAGTTATGTAGTAAAAGATACGATACAAATGATCTCAAAACACGTTATTTGAACTCCTTAAATCGTTAAAATCTTGTTTTGAATAGAAAAACAAACTTTCTTAGTGTTTGTGAAATTTGTTGAAAAGTTATGTAGTAAAAGATACGATGCAATTGAACTAAGAACATGTTATTTGAACTCCTCAAAGCGTTAAAATCTTGTTTTGAATCGAAAAACAAACTTTCTTAGTGTTTGTGAAATTTGGTGAAAAGTTATGTAGTAAAAGATACGATACAAATGATCTTAAAACACGTTATTTGAACTCCTCAAAGCGTTAAAATCATGTTTTGAATCGAAAAACAAACTTTCTTAGTGTTTGTGAAATTTGGTGAAAAGTTATGTAGTAAAAGATACGATACAAATGATCTCAAAACACGTTATTTGAACTCCTCAAATCGTTAAAATCTTGTTTTGAATCGAAAAACAAACTTTCTTAGTGTATGTGAAATTTGGTGAAACGTTATGTAGTAAAAGATACGATGCAAATGATCTAAGAACATGTTATTTGAACTCCTCAAAGCGTTAAAATCTTGTTTTGAATCGAATAACAAACTTTCCTAGTGTTTGTGAAATTTGGTGAAAAGTTATGTAGTAAAAGATAAGATACAAATGATCTTAAAACACGTTATTTGAACTCCTCAAAGCGTTAAAATCATGTTTTGAATCGAAAAACAAACTTTCTTAGTGTTTGTGAAATTTGGTGAAAAGTTATGTAGTAAAAGATACGATACAAATGATCTCAAAACATGTTATTTGAACTCCTCAAAGCATTAAAATCTTGTTTTGAATTGAAAAACAAACTTTCTTAGTGTTTGTGAAATTTGGTGAAAAGTTATGTAGTAAAAGATACGATACAAATGATCTCAAAACACGTTATTTGAACTCCTCAAAGCGTTCAAAATCTTGTTTTGAATCGAAAAACGAACTTTCTTAGTGTATGTGAAATTTGGTGAAACGTTATGTAGTAAAAGATACGATGCAAATGATCTAAGAACATGTTATTTGAACTCCTCAAAGCGTTAAAATCTTGTTTTGAATCGAAAAACAAACATTCTTAGTGTTTGTGAAATTAGGTGAAAAGTTATGTAGTAAAAGATACGATACAAATGATCTTAAAACACATTATTTGAACTCCTCAAAGCGTTAAAATCATGTTTTGAATCGAAAAACAAACTTTCTTAGTGTTTGTGAAATTTGGTGAAAAGTTACGTAGTAAAAGATACGATTCAAATGATCTCAAAACACGTTATTTGAACTCCTCAAAGCGTTATAATCTTGTTTTGAATCGAAAAACAAACTTTCTTAGTGTTTGTGAAATTTGGTGGAAAGTTATGTAGTAAAAGATACGATACAAATGATCTAAAAACATGTTATTTGAACTCCTCAAAGCGTTAAAATCTTGTTTTGAATCGAAAAACAAACTTTCTTAGTGTTTGTGAAATTTGGTGAAAAGTTATGTATTAAAAGATACGATGCAAATGATCTAAGAACATGTTATTTGAACTCCTCAAAGCGTTCAAATCTTGTTTTGAATCGAAAAACAAAGTTTCTTAGTGTTTGTGAAATTTGGTGAAAAGTTATGTAGTAAAAGATACGATACAAATGATCTCAAAACACGTTATTTGAACTCCTGAAAGCGTTAAAATCTTGTTTTGAATCGAAAAACAAACTTTCTTAGTGTTTGTGAAATTTGGTGAAAAGTTATGTAGTAAAAGATACGATACAAATGATCTCAAAACACGTTATTTGAACTCCTCAAATCGTTAAAATCTTGTTTTGAATAGAAAAACAAACTTTCTTAGTGTTTGTGAAATTTGTTGAAAAGTTATGTAGTAAAAGATACGATGCAAATGAACTAAGAACATGTTATTTGAACTCCTCAAAGCGTTAAAATCTTGTTTTGAATCGAAAAACAAACTTTCTTAGTGTTTGTGAAATTTGGTGAAAAGTTATGTAGTAAAAGATACGATACAAATGATCATAAAACACGTTATTTGAACTCCTCAAAGCGTTGAAATCATGTTTTGAATCGAAAAACAAACTTTCTTAGTGTTTGTGAAATTTGGTGAAAAGTTATGTAGTAAAAGATACGATACAAATGTTCTCAAAACACGTTATTTGAACTCCTCAAATCGTTAAAATCTTGTTTTGAATCGAAAAACAAACTTTCTTAGTGTATGTGAAATTTGGTGAAACGTTATGTAGTAAAAGATATGATGCAAACGATCTAAGAACATGTTATTTGAACTCCTCAAAGCGTTAAAATCTTGTTTTGAATCGAATAACAAACTTTCTTAGTGTTTGTGAAATTTGGTGAAAAGTTATGTAGTAAAAGATACGATACAAATGATCTTAAAACACGTTATTTGAACTCCTCAAAGCGTTAAAATCATGTTTTGAATCGAAAAACAAACTTTCTTAGTGTTTGTGAAATTTGGTGAAAAGTTATGTAGTAAAAGATACGATAGAAATGATCTCAAAACACGTTATTTGAACTCCTGAAAGCGTTAAAATCTTGTTTTGAATCGAAAAACAAACTTTCTTAGTGTTTGTGAAATTTGGTGAAAAGTTACGTAGTAAAAGATACGATACAAATGATCTCAAAACACGTTATTTGAACTCCTCAAAGCGTTATAATCTTGTTTTGAATCGAAAAACAAACTTTCTCAGTGTTTGTGAAATTTGGTGGAAAGTTATGTAGTAAAAGATACGATACAAATGATCTAAAAACATGTTATTTGAACTCCTCAAAGCGTTAAAATCTTGTTTTGAATCGAAAAACAAACTTTCTTAGTGTTTGTGAAATTTGGTGAAAAGTTATGTATTAAAAGATACGATGCAAATGATCTAAGAACATGTTATTTGAACTCCTCAAAGCGTTCAAATCTTGTTTTGAATCGAAAAACAAAGTTTCTTAGTGTTTGTGAAATTTGGTGAAAAGTTATGTAGTAAAAGATACGATACAAATGATCTCAAAACACGTTATTTGAACTCCTGAAAGCGTTAAAATCTTGTTTTGAATCGAAAAACAAACTTTCTTAGTGTTTGTGAAATTTGGTGAAAAGTTATGTAGTAAAAGATACGATACAAATGATCTCAAAACACGTTATTTGAACTCCTCAAATCGTTAAAATCTTGTTTTGAATAGAAAAACAAACTTTCTTAGTGTTTGTGAAATTTGTTGAAAAGTTATGTAGTAAAAGATACGATGCAAATGAACTAAGAACATGTTATTTGAACTCCTCAAAGCGTTAAAATCTTGTTTTGAATCGAAAAACAAACTTTCTTAGTGTTTGTGAAATTTGGTGAAAAGTTATGTAGTAAAAGATACGATACAAATGATCTTAAAACACGTTATTTGAACTCCTCAAAGCGTTAAAATCATGTTTTGAATCGAAAAACAAACTTTCTTAGTGTTTGTGAAATTTGGTGAAAAGTTATGTAGTAAAAGATACGATACAAATGATCTCAAAACACGTTATTTGAACTCCTCAAATCATTAAAATCTTGTTTTGAATCGAAAAACAAACTTTCTTAGTGTATGTGAAATTTGGTGAAACGTTATGTAGTAAAAGATACGATGCAAATGATCTAAGAACATGTTATTTGAACTCCTCAAAGCGTTAAAATCTTGTTTTGAATCGAAAAACAAACATTCTTAGTGTTTGTGAAATTTGGTGAAAAGTTATGTAGTAAAAGATACGATACAAATGATCTTAAAACACATTATTTGAACTCCTCAAAGCGTTAAAATCATGTTTTGAATCGAAAAACAAACTTTCTTAGTGTTTGTGAAATTTGGTGAAAAGTTACGTAGTAAAAGATATGATACAAATGATCTCAAAACACGTTATTTGAACTCCTCAAAGCGTTATAATCTTGTTTTGAATCGAAAAACAAACTTTCTTAGTGTTTGTGAAATTTGGTGGAAAGTTATGTAGTAAAAGATACGATACAAACGATCTAAAAACATGTTATTTGAACTCCTCAAAGCGTTAAAATCTTGTTTTGAATCGAATAACAAACTTTCTTAGTGTTTGTGAAATTTGGTGAAAAGTTATGTAATAAAAGATACGATACAAATGATCTTAAAACACGTTATTTGAACTCCTCAAAGCGTTAAAATCATGTTTTGAATCGAAAAACAAACTTTCTTAGTGTTTGTGAAATTTGGTGAAAAGTTATGTAGTAAAAGATACGATAGAAATGATCTCAAAACACGTTATTTGAACTCCTGAAAGCGTTAAAATCTTGTTTTGAATCGAAAAACAAACTTTCTTAGTGTTTGTGAAATTTGGTGAAAAGTTACGTAGTAAAAGATACGATACAAATGATCTCAAAACACGTTATTTGAACTCCTCAAAGCGTTATAATCTTGTTTTGAATCGAAAAACAAACTTTCTTAGTGTATGTGAAATTTGGTGAAACGTTATGTAGTAAAAGATACGATGCAAATGATCTCAAAACACGTTATTTGAACTCCTCAAAGCGTTAAAATCTTGTTTTGAATCGAAAAACAAACTTTCTTAGTGTTTGTGAAATTTGGTGAAAAGTTACGTAGTAAAAGATACGATACAAATGATCTCAAAACACGTTATTTGAACTCCTCAAAGCGTTAAAATCTTGTTTTGAATCGAAAAACAAACTTTCTTAGTGTATGTGAAATTTGGTGAAACGTTATGTAGTAAAAGATATGATGCAAACGATCTAAGAACATGTTATTTGAACTCCTCAAAGCGTTAAAATCTTGTTTTGAATCGAATAACAAACTTTCTTAGTGTTTGTGAAATTTGGTGAAAAGTTATGTAGTAAAAGATACGATACAAATGATCTTAAAACACGTTATTTGAACTCCTCAAAGCGTTAAAATCATGTTTTGAATCGAAAAACAAACTTTCTTAGTGTTTGTGAAATTTGGTGAAAAGTTATGTAGTAAAAGATACGATACAAATGTTCTCAAAACACGTTATTTGAACTCCTCAAATCGTTAAAATCTTGTTTTGAATCGAAAAACAAACTTTCTTAGTGTATGTGAAATTTGGTGAAACGTTATGTAGTAAAAGATATGATGCAAACGATCTAAGAACATGTTATTTGAACTCCTCAAAGCGTTAAAATCTTGTTTTGAATCGAATAACAAACTTTCTTAGTGTTTGTGAAATTTGGTGAAAAGTTATGTAGTAAAAGATACGATACAAATGATCTTAAAACACGTTATTTGAACTCCTCAAAGCGTTAAAATCATGTTTTGAATCGAAAAACAAACTTTCTTAGTGTTTGTGAAATTTGGTGAAAAGTTATGTAGTAAAAGATACGATAGAAATGATCTCAAAACACGTTATTTGAACTCCTGAAAGCGTTAAAATCTTGTTTTGAATCGAAAAACAAACTTTCTTAGTGTTTGTGAAATTTGGTGAAAAGATACGTAGTAAAAGATACGATACAAATGATCTCAAAACACGTTATTTGAACTCCTCAAAGCGTTATAATCTTGTTTTGAATCGAAAAACAAACTTTCTCAGTGTTTGTGAAATTTGGTGGAAAGTTATGTAGTAAAAGATACGATACAAATGATCTAAAAACATGTTATTTGAACTCCTCAAAGCGTTAAAATCTTGTTTTGAATCGAAAAACAAACTTTCTTAGTGTTTGTGAAATTTGGTGAAAAGTTATGTATTAAAAGATACGATGCAAATGATCTAAGAACATGTTATTTGAACTCCTCAAAGCGTTCAAATCTTGTTTTGAATCGAAAAACAAAGTTTCTTAGTGTTTGTGAAATTTGGTGAAAAGTTATGTAGTAAAAGATACGATACAAATGATCTCAAAACACGTTATTTGAACTCCTGAAAGCGTTAAAATCTTGTTTTGAATAGAAAAACAAACTTTCTTAGTGTTTGTGAAATTTGTTGAAAAGTTATGTAGTAAAAGATACGATGCAAATGAACTAAGAACATGTTATTTGAACTCCTCAAAGCGTTAAAATCTTGTTTTGAATCGAAAAACAAACTTTCTTAGTGTTTGTGAAATTTGGTGAAAAGTTATGTAGTAAAAGATACGATACAAATGATCTTAAAACACGTTATTTGAACTCCTCAAAGCGTTAAAATCATGTTTTGAATCGAAAAACAAACTTTCTTAGTGTTTGTGAAATTTGGTGAAAAGTTATGTAGTAAAAGATACGATACAAATGATCTCAAAACACGTTATTTGAACTCCTCAAATCATTAAAATCTTGTTTTGAATCGAAAAACAAACTTTCTTAGTGTATGTGAAATTTGGTGAAACGTTATGTAGTAAAAGATACGATGCAAATGATCTAAGAACATGTTATTTGAACTCCTCAAAGCGTTAAAATCTTGTTTTGAATCGAAAAACAAACATTCTTAGTGTTTGTGAAATTTGGTGAAAAGTTATGTAGTAAAAGATACGATACAAATGATCTTAAAACACATTATTTGAACTCCTCAAAGCGTTAAAATCATGTTTTGAATCGAAAAACAAACTTTCTTAGTGTTTGTGAAATTTGGTGAAAAGTTACGTAGTAAAAGATACGATACAAATGATCTCAAAACACGTTATTTGAACTCCTCAAAGCGTTATAATCTTGTTTTGAATCGAAAAACAAACTTTCTTAGTGTTTGTGAAATTTGGTGGAAAGTTATGTAGTAAAAGATACGATACAAACGATCTAAAAACATGTTATTTGAACTCCTCAAAGCGTTAAAATCTTGTTTTGAATCGAATAACAAACTTTCTTAGTGTTTGTGAAATTTGGTGAAAAGTTATGTAGTAAAAGATACGATACAAATGATCTTAAAACACGTTATTTGAACTCCTCAAAGCGTTAAAATCATGTTTTGAATCGAAAAACAAACTTTCTTAGTGTTTGTGAAATTTGGTGAAAAGTTATGTAGTAAAAGATACGATAGAAATGATCTCAAAACACGTCATTTGAACTCCTGAAAGCGTTAAAATCTTGTTTTGAATCGAAAAACAAACTTTCTTAGTGTTTGTGAAATTTGGTGAAAAGTTACGTAGTAAAAGATACGATACAAATGATCTCAAAACACGTTATTTGAACTCCTCAAAGCGTTATAATCTTGTTTTGAATCGAAAAACAAACTTTCTTAGTGTATGTGAAATTTGGTGAAACGTTATGTAGTAAAAGATACGATGCAAATGATCTCAAAACACGTTATTTGAACTCCTCAAAGCGTTAAAATCTTGTTTTGAATCGAAAAACAAACTTTCTTAGTGTTTGTGAAATTTGGTGAAAAGTTACGTAGTAAAAGATACGATACAAATGATCTCAAAACACGTTATTTGAACTCCTCAAAGCGTTAAAATCTTGTTTTGAATCGAAAAACAAACTTTCTTAGTGTATGTGAAATTTGGTGAAACGTTATGTAGTAAAAGATATGATGCAAACGATCTAAGAACATGTTATTTGAACTCCTCAAAGCGTTAAAATCTTGTTTTGAATCGAATAACAAACTTTCTTAGTGTTTGTGAAATTTGGTGAAAAGTTATGTAGTAAAAGATACGATACAAATGATCTTAAAACACGTTATTTGAACTCCTCAAAGCGTTAAAATCATGTTTTGAATCGAAAAACAAACTTTCTTAGTGTTTGTGAAATTTGGTGAAAAGTTATGTAGTAAAAGATACGATAGAAATGATCTCAAAACACGTTATTTGAACTCCTGAAAGCGTTAAAATCTTGTTTTGAATCGAAAAACAAACTTTCTTAGTGTTTGTGAAATTTGGTGAAAAGTTACGTAGTAAAAGATACGATACAAATGATCTCAAAACACGTTATTTGAACTCCTCAAAGCGTTATAATCTTGTTTTGAATCGAAAAACAAACTTTGTCAGTGTTTGTGAAATTTGGTGGAAAGTTATGTAGTAAAAGATACGATACAAATGATCTAAAAACATGTTATTTGAACTCCTCAAAGCGTTAAAATCATGTTTTGAATCGAAAAACAAACTTTCTTAGTGTTTGTGAAATTTGGTGAAAAGTTATGTATTAAAAGATACGATGCAAATGATCTAAGAACATGTTATTTGAACTCCTCAAAGCGTTCAAATCTTGTTTTGAATCGAAAAACAAAGTTTCTTAGTGTTTGTGAAATTTGGTGAAAAGTTATGTAGTAAAAGATACGATACAAATGATCTCAAAACACGTTATTTGAACTCCTGAAAGCGTTAAAATCTTGTTTTGAATCGAAAAACAAACTTTCTTAGTGTTTGTGAAATTTGGTGAAAAGTTATGTAGTAAAAGATACGATACAAATGATCTCAAAACACGTTATTTGAACTCCTCAAATCGTTAAAATCTTGTTTTGAATAGAAAAACAAACTTTCTTAGTGTTTGTGAAATTTGTTGAAAAGTTATGTAGTAAAAGATACGATGCAAATGAACTAAGAACATGTTATTTGAACTCCTCAAAGCGTTAAAATCTTGTTTTGAATCGAAAAACAAACTTTCTTAGTGTTTGTGAAATTTGGTGAAAAGTTATGTAGTAAAAGATACGATACAAATGATCTTAAAACACGTTATTTGAACTCCTCAAAGCGTTAAAATCATGTTTTGAATCGAAAAACAAACTTTCTTAGTGTTTGTGAAATTTGGTGAAAAGTTATGTAGTAAAAGATACGATACAAATGATCTCAAAACACGTTATTTGAACTCCTCAAATCATTAAAATCTTGTTTTGAATCGAAAAACAAACTTTCTTAGTGTATGTGAAATTTGGTGAAACGTTATGTAGTAAAAGATACGATGCAAATGATCTAAGAACATGTTATTTGAACTCCTCATAGCGTTAAAATCTTGTTTTGAATCGAAAAACAAACATTCTTAGTGTTTGTGAAATTTGGTGAAAAGTTATGTAGTAAAAGATACGATACAAATGATCTTAAAACACATTATTTGAACTCCTCAAAGCGTTAAAATCATGTTTTGAATCGAAAAACAAACTTTCTTAGTGTTTGTGAAATTTGGTGAAAAGTTACGTAGTAAAAGATACGATACAAATGATCTCAAAACACGTTATTTGAACTCCTCAAAGCGTTATAATCTTGTTTTGAATCGAAAAACAAACTTTCTTAGTGTTTGTGAAATTTGGTGGAAAGTTATGTAGTAAAAGATACGATACAAATGATCTAAAAACATGTTATTTGAACTCCTCAAAGCGTTAAAATCTTGTTTTGAATCGAAAAACAAACTTTCTTAGTGTTTGTGAAATTTGGTGAAAAGTTATGTATTAAAAGATACGATGCAAATGATCTAAGAACATGTTATTTGAACTCCTCAAAGCGTTCAAATCTTGTTTTGAATCGAAAAACAAAGTTTCTTAGTGTTTGTGAAATTTGGTGAAAAGTTATGTAGTAAAAGATACGATACAAATGATCTCAAAACACGTTATTTGAACTCCTGAAAGCGTTAAAATCTTGTTTTGAATCGAAAAACAAACTTTCTTAGTGTTTGTGAAATTTGGTGAAAAGTTATGTAGTAAAAGATACGATACAAATGATCTCAAAACACGTTATTTGAACTCCTTAAATCGTTAAAATCTTGTTTTGAATAGAAAAACAAACTTTCTTAGTGTTTGTGAAATTTGTTGAAAAGTTATGTAGTAAAAGATACGATGCAATTGAACTAAGAACATGTTATTTGAACTCCTCAAAGCGTTAAAATCTTGTTTTGAATCGAAAAACAAACTTTCTTAGTGTATGTGAAATTTGGTGAAACGTTATGTAGTAAAAGATATGATGCAAACGATCTAAGAACATGTTATTTGAACTCCTCAAAGCGTTAAAATCTTGTTTTGAATCGAATAACAAACTTTCTTAGTGTTTGTGAAATTTGGTGAAAAGTTATGTAGTAAAAGATACGATACAAATGATCTCAAAACACGTTATTTGAACTCCTTAAATCGTTAAAATCTTGTTTTGAATAGAAAAACAAACTTTCTTAGTGTTTGTGAAATTTGGTGAAAAGTTATGTAGTAAAAGATACGATACAAATGATCTCAAAACACGTTATTTGAACTCCTCAAATCGTTAAAATCTTGTTTTGAATCGAAAAACAAACTTTCTTAGTGTATGTGAATTTTGGTGAAACGTTATGTAGTAAAAGATACGATGCAAATGATCTAAGAACATGTTATTTGAACTCCTCAAAGCGTTAAAATCTTGTTTTGAATCGAATAACAAACTTTCCTAGTGTTTGTGAAATTTGGTGAAAAGTTATGTAGTAAAAGATAAGATACAAATGATCTTAAAACACGTTATTTGAACTCCTCAAAGCGTTAAAATCATGTTTTGAATCGAAAAACAAACTTTCTTAGTGTTTGTGAAATTTGGTGAAAAGTTATGTAGTAAAAGATACGATACAAATGATCTCAAAACACGTTATTTGAACTCCTCAAAGCGTTCAAAATCTTGTTTTGAATCGAAAAACGAACTTTCTTAGTGTATGTGAAATTTGGTGAAACGTTATGTAGTAAAAGATACGATGCAAATGATCTAAGAACATGTTATTTGAACTCCTCAAAGCGTTAAAATCTTGTTTTGAATCGAAAAACAAACATTCTTAGTGTTTGTGAAATTAGGTGAAAAGTTATGTAGTAAAAGATACGATACAAATGATCATAAAACACATTATTTGAACTCCTCAAAGCGTTAAAATCATGTTTTGAATCGAAAAACAAACTTTCTTAGTGTTTGTGAAATTTGGTGAAAAGTTACGTAGTAAAAGATACGATACAAATGATCTCAAAACACGTTATTTGAACTCCTCAAAGCGTTATAATCTTGTTTTGAATCGAAAAACAAACTTTCTTAGTGTTTGTGAAATTTGGTGGAAAGTTATGTAGTAAAAGATACGATACAAATGATCTAAAAACATGTTATTTGAACTCCTCAAAGCGTTAAAATCTTGTTTTGAATCGAAAAACAAACTTTCTTAGTGTTTGTGAAATTTGGTGAAAAGTTATGTATTAAAAGATACGATGCAAATGATCTAAGAACATGTTATTTGAACTCCTCAAAGCGTTCAAATCTTGTTTTGAATCGAAAAACAAAGTTTCTTAGTGTTTGTGAAATTTGGTGAAAAGTTATGTAGTAAAAGATACGATACAAATGATCTCAAAACACGTTATTTGAACTCCTGAAAGCGTTAAAATCTTGTTTTGAATCGAAAAACAAACTTTCTTAGTGTTTGTGAAATTTGGTGAAAAGTTATGTAGTAAAAGATACGATACAAATGATCTCAAAACACCTTATTTGAACTCCTCAAATCGTTAAAATCTTGTTTTGAATAGAAAAACAAACTTTCTTAGTGTTTGTGAAATTTGTTGAAAAGTTATATAGTAAAAGGTACGATGCAAATGAACTAAGAACATGTTATTTGAACTCCTCAAAGCGTTAAAATCTTGTTTTGAATCGAAAAACAAACTTTCTTAGTGTTTGTGAAATTTGGTGAAAAGTTATGTAGTAAAAGATACGATACAAATGATCATAAAACACGTTATTTGAACTCCTCAAAGCGTTAAAATCATGTTTTGAATCGAAAAACAAACTTTCTTAGTGTTTGTGAAATTTGGTGAAAAGTTATGTAGTAAAAGATACGATACAAATGTTCTCAAAACACGTTATTTGAACTCCTCAAATCGTTAAAATCTTGTTTTGAATCGAAAAACAAACTTTCTTAGTGTATGTGAAATTTGGTGAAACGTTATGTAGTAAAAGATACGATGCAAATGATCTAAGAACATGTTATTTGAACTCCTCAAAACGTTAAAATCTTGTTTTGAATCGAAAAACAAACTTTCTTAGTGTTTGTGAAATTTGGTGAAAAGTTATGTAGTAAAAGATACGATACAAATGATCTTAAAACACGTTATTTGAACTCCTCAAAGCGTTAAAATCATGTTTTGAATCGAAAAACAAACTTTCTTAGTGTTTGTGAAATTTGGTGAAAAGTTATGTAGTAAAAGATACGATAGAAATGATCTCAAAACACGTTATTTGAACTCCTCAAAGCGTTATAATCTTGTTTTGAATCGAAAAACAAACTTTCTTAGTGTTTGTGAAATTTGGTGGAAAATTATGTAGTAAAAGATACGATACAAATGATCTAAAAACATGTTATTTGAACTCCTCAAAGTGTTAAAATCTTGTTTTGAATCGAAAAACAAACTTTCTTAGTGTTTGTGAAATTTGATGAAAAGTTATGTAGTAAAAGATACGATGCAAATGATCTAAGAACATGTTATTTGAACTCCTCAAAGCGTTCAAATCTTGTTTTGAATCGAAAAACAAACTTTCTCAGTGTTTGTGAAATTTGGTGAAAAGTTATGTAGTAAAAGATACGATACAAATGATCTCAAAACACGTTATTTGAACACCTCAAAGCGTTAAAATCTTGTTTTGAATCGAAAAACAAACTTTCTTAGTGTTTGTGAAATTTGGTGAAAAGTTATGTAGTAAAAGATACGATACAAATGATCTAAAAACATGTTATTTGAACTCCTGAAAGCGTTAAAATCTTGTTTTGAATCGAAAAACAAACTTTCTTAGTGTTTGTGAAATTTGGTGAAAAGTTATGTAGTAAAAGATACGATGCAAATGATCTAAGAACGTGTTATTTGAACTCCTCAAAGCGTTAAAATCTTGTTTTGAATCGAAAAACAAACTTTCTTAGTGTTTGTGAAATTTGGTGAAAAGTTATGTAGTAAAAGATACGATACAAATGATCTCAAAACACGTTATTTGAACTCCTCAAAGCGTTAAAATCTTGTTTTGAATAGAAAAACAAACTTTCTTAGTGTTTGTGAAATTTGGTGAAAAGTTATGTAGTAAAAGATACGATGCAAATGAACTAAGAACATGTTATTTGAACTCCTCAAAGCGTTAAAATCTTGTTTTGAATCGAAAAACAAACTTTCTTAGTGTTTGTGAAATTTGGTGAAAAGTTATGTAGGAAAAGATACGATACAAATGATCTTAAAACACGTTATTTGAACTCCTCAAAGCGTTAAAATCAAGTTTTGAATCGAAAAACAAACTTTGTTAGTGTTTGTGAAATTTGGTGAAAAGTTATTTAGTAAAAGATACGATACAAATGATCTCAAAACACGTTATTTGAACTCCTCAAAGCGTTAAAATCTTGTTTTGAATCGAAAAACAAACTTTCTTAGTGTATGTGAAATTGGGTGAAACGTTATGTAGTAAAAGATACCATGCAAATGATCTAAGACCATGTTATTTGAACTCCTCAAAGCGTTAAAATCTTGTTTTGAATCGAAAAACAAACTTTCTTAGTGTTTGTAAAATTTGGTGAAAAGTTATGTAGTAAAAGATACGATACAAATGATCTTAAAACACGTTATTTGAACTCCTCAAAGCGTTAAAATCATGTTTTGAATCGAAAAACAAACTTTCTTAGTGTTTGTGAAATTTGGTGAAAATTATGTAGTAAAAGATACGATACAAATGATCTCAAAACACGTTATTTGAACTCCTCAATGCGTTAAAATCTTGTTTTGAATCGAAAAACAAACTTTCTTAGTGTTTGTGAAATTTGGTGAAAAGTTATGTAGTAAAAGATACAATACAAATGATCTCAAAACACGTTATTTGAACTCCTCAAAGCGTTAAAATCTTGTTTTGAATCGAAAAACAAACTTTCTTAGTGTATGTGAAATTTGGTGAAACGTTATGTAGTAAAATATACGATGCAAATGATCTAAGAACATGTTATTTGAACTCCTCAAAGCGTTAAAATCTTGTTTTGAATCGAAAAACAAACTTTCTTAGTGTTTGTGAAATTTGGTGAAAAGTTATGTAGTAAAAGATACGATACAAATGATCTTAAAACACGTTATTTGAACTCCTCAAAGCGTTAAAATCATGTTTTGAATCGAAAAACAAACTTTCTTAGTGTTTGTGAAATTTGGTGAAAAGTTATGTAGTAAAACATACGATACAAATGATCTCAAAACACGTTATTTGAACTCCTCAAAGCGTTATAATCTTGTTTTGAATCGAAAAACAAACTTTCTTAGTGTTTGTGAAATTTGGTGGAAAGTTATGTAGTAAAAGATACGATACAAATGATCTAAAAACATGTTATTTGAACTCCTCAAAGCGTTAAAATCTCGTTTTGAATCGAAAAACAAACTTTCTTAGTGTTTGTGAAATTTGGTGAAAAGTTATGTATTAAAAGATACGATGCAAATGATCTAAGAGCATGTTATTTGAACTCCTCAAAGCGTTCAAATCTTGTTTTGAATCGAAAAACAAAGTTTCTTAGTGTTTGTGAAATTTGGTGAAAAGTTATGTAGTAAAAGATACGATACAAATGATCTCAAAACACGTTATTTGAACTCCTGAAAGCGTTAAAATCTTGTTTTGAATCGAAAAACAAACTTTCTTAGTGTTTGTGAAATTTGCTGAAAAGTTATGTAGTAAAAGATACGATACAAATGATCTCAAAACACGTTATTTGAACTCCTCAAAGCGTTAAAATCTTGTTTTGAATAGAAAAACAAACTTTCTTAGTGTTTCTGAAATTTGGTGAAAAGTTATGTAGTAAAAGATACGATGCAAATGAACTAAGAACATGTTATTTGAACTCCTCAAAGCGTTAAAATCTTGTTTTGAATCGAAAAACAAACTTTCTTAGTGTTTGTGAAATTTGGTGAAAAGTTATGTAGTAAAAGATACGATACAAATGATCTGAAAACACGTTATTTGAACTCCTCAAAGCGTTAAAATCATGTTTTGAATCGAAAAACAAACTTTCTTAGTGTTTGTGAAATTTGGTGAAAAGTTATGTCGTAAAAGATACGATACAAATGATCTCAAAACACGTTATTTGAACTCCTCAAAGCGTTAAAATCTTGTTTTGAATCGAAAAACAAACTTTCTTAGTGTATGTGAAATTTGGTGAAACGTTATGTAGTAAAAGATATGATGCAAATGATCTAAGAACATGTTATTTGAACTCCTCAAAGCGTTAAAATCTTGTTTTGAATCGAAAAACAAACTTTCTTAGTGTTTGTGAAATTTGGTGAAAAGTTATGTAGTAAAAGATACGATACAAATGATCTTAAAACACGTTATTTGAACTCCTCAAAGCGTTAAAATCATGTTTTGAATCGAAAAACAAACTTTCTTAGTGTTTGTGAAATTTGGTGAAAAGTTATGTAGTAAAACATACGATACAAATGATCTCAAAACACGTTATTTGAACTCCTCAAAGCGTTATAATCTTGTTTTGAATCGAAAAACAAACTTTCTTAGTGTTTGTGAAATTTGGTGGAAAGTTATGTAGTAAAAGATACGATACAAATGATCTAAAAACATGTTATTTGAACTCCTCAAAGCGTTAAAATCTTGTTTTGAATCGAAAAGCAAACTTTCTTAGTGTTTGTGAAATTTGGTGAAAAGTTATGTAGTAAAAGATACGATGCAAATGATCTAAGAACATGTTATTTGAACTCCTCAAAGCGTTCAAATCTTGTTTTGAATCGAAAAACAAACTTTCTTAGTGTTTGTGAAATTTGGTGAAAAGTTATGTAGTAAAAGATACGATACAAATGATCTCAAAACACGTTATTTGAACTCCTCAAAGCGTTAAAATCTTGTTTTGAATCGAAAAACAAACTTTCTTAGTGTTTGTGAAATTTGGTGAAAAGTTATGTAGTAAAAGATACGATACAAATGATCTAAAAACATGTTATTTGAACTCCTCAAAGTGTTAAAATCTTGTTTTGAATCGAAAAACAAACTTTCTTAGTGTTTGTGAAATTTGGTGAAAAGTTATGTAGTAAAAGATACGATGCAAATGATCTAAGAACATGTTATTTGAACTCCTCAAAGCGTTAAAATCTTGTTTTGAATCGAAAAACAAACATTCTTAGTGTTTGTGAAATTAGGTGAAAAGTTATGTAGTAAAAGATACGATACAAATGATCTTAAAACACATTATTTGAACTCCTCAAAGCGTTAAAATCATGTTTTGAATCGAAAAACAAACTTTCTTAGTGTTTGTGAAATTTGGTGAAAAGTTACGTAGTAAAAGATACGATACAAATGATCTCAAAACACGTTATTTGAACTCCTCAAAGCGTTATAATCTTGTTTTGAATCGAAAAACAAACTTTCTTAGTGTTTGTGAAATTTGGTGGAAAGTTATGTAGTAAAAGATACGATACAAATGATCTAAAAACATGTTATTTGAACTCCTCAAAGCGTTAAAATCTTGTTTTGAATCGAAAAACAAACTTTCTTAGTGTTTGTGAAATTTGGTGAAAAGTTATGTATTAAAAGATACGATGCAAATGATCTAAGAACATGTTATTTGAACTCCTCAAAGCGTTCAAATCTTGTTTTGAATCGAAAAACAAAGTTTCTTAGTGTTTGTGAAATTTGGTGAAAAGTTATGTAGTAAAAGATACGATACAAATGATCTCAAAACACGTTATTTGAACTCCTGAAAGCGTTAAAATCTTGTTTTGAATCGAAAAACAAACTTTCTTAGTGTTTGTGAAATTTGGTGAAAAGTTATGTAGTAAAAGATACGATACAAATGATCTCAAAACACCTTATTTGAACTCCTCAAATCGTTAAAATCTTGTTTTGAATAGAAAAACAAACTTTCTTAGTGTTTGTGAAATTTGTTGAAAAGTTATATAGTAAAAGATACGATGCAAATGAACTAAGAACATGTTATTTGAACTCCTCAAAGCGTTAAAATCTTGTTTTGAATCGAAAAACAAACTTTCTTAGTGTTTGTGAAATTTGGTGAAAAGTTATGTAGTAAAAGATACGATACAAATGATCATAAAACACGTTATTTGAACTCCTCAAAGCGTTAAAATCATGTTTTGAATCGAAAAACAAACTTTCTTAGTGTTTGTGAAATTTGGTGAAACGTTATGTAGTAAAAGATACGATGCAAATGATCTAAGAACATGTTATTTGAACTCCTCAAAGCGTTAAAATCTTGTTTTGAATCGAAAAACAAACTTTCTTAGTGTTTGTGAAATTTGGTGAAAAGTTATGTAGTAAAAGATACGATACAAATGATCTTAAAACACGTTATTTGAACTCCTCAAAGCGTTAAAATCATGTTTTGAATCGAAAAACAAACTTTCTTAGTGTTTGTGAAATTTGGTGAAAAGTTATGTAGTAAAAGATACGATAGAAATGATCTCAAAACACGTTATTTGAACTCCTCAAAGCGTTATAATCTTGTTTTGAATCGAAAAACAAACTTTCTTAGTGTTTGTGAAATTTGGTGGAAAATTATGTAGTAAAAGATACGATACAAATGATCTAAAAACATGTTATTTGAACTCCTCAAAGTGTTAAAATCTTGTTTTGAATCGAAAAACAAACTTTCTTAGTGTTTGTGAAATTTGATGAAAAGTTATGTAGTAAAAGATACGATGCAAATGATCTAAGAACATGTTATTTGAACTCCTCAAAGCGTTCAAATCTTGTTTTGAATCGAAAAACAAACTTTCTTAGTGTTTGTGAAATTTGGTGAAAAGTTATGTAGTAAAAGATACGATACAAATGATCTCAAAACACGTTATTTGAACACCTCAAAGCGTTAAAATCTTGTTTTGAATCGAAAAACAAACTTTCTTAGTGTTTGTGAAATTTGGTGAAAAGTTATGTAGTAAAAGATACGATACAAATGATCTAAAAACATGTTATTTGAACTCCTGAAAGCGTTAAAATCTTGTTTTGAATCGAAAAACAAACTTTCTTAGTGTTTGTGAAATTTGGTGAAAAGTTATGTAGTAAAAGATACGATGCAAATGATCTAAGAACGTGTTATTTGAACTCCTCAAAGCGTTAAAATCTTGTTTTGAATCGAAAAACAAACTTTCTTAGTGTTTGTGAAATTTGGTGAAAAGTTATGTAGTAAAAGATACGATACAAATGATCTCAAAACACGTTATTTGAACTCCTCAAAGCGTTAAAATCTTGTTTTGAATAGAAAAACAAACTTTCTTAGTGTTTGTGAAATTTGGTGAAAAGTTATGTAGTAAAAGATACGATGCAAATGAACTAAGAACATGTTATTTGAACTCCTCAAAGCGTTAAAATCTTGTTTTGAATCGAAAAACAAACTTTCTTAGTGTTTGTGAAATTTGGTGAAAAGTTATGTAGGAAAAGATACGATACAAATGATCTTAAAACACGTTATTTGAACTCCTCAAAGCGTTAAAATCATGTTTTGAATCGAAAAACAAACTTTGTTAGTGTTTGTGAAATTTGGTGAAAAGTTATTTAGTAAAAGATACGATACAAATGATCTCAAAACACGTTATTTGAACTCCTCAAAGCGTTAAAATCTTGTTTTGAATCGAAAAACAAACTTTCTTAGTGTATGTGAAATTGGGTGAAACGTTATGTAGTAAAAGATACCATGCAAATGATCTAAGACCATGTTATTTGAACTCCTCAAAGCGTTAAAATCTTGTTTTGAATCGAAAAACAAACTTTCTTAGTGTTTGTGAAATTTGGTGAAAAGTTATGTAGGAAAAGATACGATACAAATGATCTTAAAACACGTTATTTGAACTCCTCAAAGCGTTAAAATCATGTTTTGAATCGAAAAACAAACTTTCTTAGTGTTTGTGAAATTTGGTGAAAATTATGTAGTAAAAGATACGATACAAATGATCTCAAAACACGTTATTTGAACTCCTCAATGCGTTAAAATCTTGTTTTGAATCGAAAAACAAACTTTCTTAGTGTTTGTGAAATTTGGTGAAAAGTTATGTAGTAAAAGATACAATACAAATGATCTCAAAACACGTTATTTGAACTCCTCAAAGCGTTAAAATCTTGTTTTGAATCGAAAAACAAACTTTCTTAGTGTATGTGAAATTTGGTGAAACGTTATGTAGTAAAATATACGATGCAAATGATCTAAGAACATGTTATTTGAACTCCTCAAAGCGTTAAAATCTTGTTTTGAATCGAAAAACAAACTTTCTTAGTGTTTGTGAAATTTGGTGAAAAGTTATGTAGTAAAAGATACGATACAAATGATCTTAAAACACGTTATTTGAACTCCTCAAAGCGTTAAAATCATGTTTTGAATCGAAAAACAAACTTTCTTAGTGTTTGTGAAATTTGGTGAAAAGTTATGTAGTAAAACATACGATACAAATGATCTCAAAACACGTTATTTGAACTCCTCAAAGCGTTATAATCTTGTTTTGAATCGAAAAACAAACTTTCTTAGTGTTTGTGAAATTTGGTGGAAAGTTATGTAGTAAAAGATACGATACAAATGATCTAAAAACATGTTATTTGAACTCCTCAAAGCGTTAAAATCTCGTTTTGAATCGAAAAACAAACTTTCTTAGTGTTTGTGAAATTTGGTGAAAAGTTATGTATTAAAAGATACGATGCAAATGATCTAAGAGCATGTTATTTGAACTCCTCAAAGCGTTCAAATCTTGTTTTGAATCGAAAAACAAAGTTTCTTAGTGTTTGTGAAATTTGGTGAAAAGTTATGTAGTAAAAGATACGATACAAATGATCTCAAAACACGTTATTTGAACTCCTGAAAGCGTTAAAATCTTGTTTTGAATCGAAAAACAAACTTTCTTAGTGTTTGTGAAATTTGCTGAAAAGTTATGTAGTAAAAGATACGATACAAATGATCTCAAAACACGTTATTTGAACTCCTCAAAGCGTTAAAATCTTGTTTTGAATAGAAAAACAAACTTTCTTAGTGTTTCTGAAATTTGGTGAAAAGTTATGTAGTAAAAGATACGATGCAAATGAACTAAGAACATGTTATTTGAACTCCTCAAAGCGTTAAAATCTTGTTTTGAATCGAAAAACAAACTTTCTTAGTGTTTGTGAAATTTGGTGAAAAGTTATGTAGTAAAAGATACGATACAAATGATCTGAAAACACGTTATTTGAACTCCTCAAAGCGTTAAAATCATGTTTTGAATCGAAAAACAAACTTTCTTAGTGTTTGTGAAATTTGGTGAAAAGTTATGTCGTAAAAGATACGATACAAATGATCTCAAAACACGTTATTTGAACTCCTCAAAGCGTTAAAATCTTGTTTTGAATCGAAAAACAAACTTTCTTAGTGTATGTGAAATTTGGTGAAACGTTATGTAGTAAAAGATATGATGCAAATGATCTAAGAACATGTTATTTGAACTCCTCAAAGCGTTAAAATCTTGTTTTGAATCGAAAAACAAACTTTCTTAGTGTTTGTGAAATTTGGTGAAAAGTTATGTAGTAAAAGATACGATACAAATGATCTTAAAACACGTTATTTGAACTCCTCAAAGCGTTAAAATCATGTTTTGAATCGAAAAACAAACTTTCTTAGTGTTTGTGAAATTTGGTGAAAAGTTATGTAGTAAAACATACGATACAAATGATCTCAAAACACGTTATTTGAACTCCTCAAAGCGTTATAATCTTGTTTTGAATCGAAAAACAAACTTTCTTAGTGTTTGTGAAATTTGGTGGAAAGTTATGTAGTAAAAGATACGATACAAATGATCTAAAAACATGTTATTTGAACTCCTCAAAGCGTTAAAATCTTGTTTTGAATCGAAAAGCAAACTTTCTTAGTGTTTGTGAAATTTGGTGAAAAGTTATGTAGTAAAAGATACGATGCAAATGATCTAAGAACATGTTATTTGAACTCCTCAAAGCGTTCAAATCTTGTTTTGAATCGAAAAACAAACTTTCTTAGTGTTTGTGAAATTTGGTGAAAAGTTATGTAGTAAAAGATACGATACAAATGATCTCAAAACACGTTATTTGAACTCCTCAAAGCGTTAAAATCTTGTTTTGAATCGAAAAACAAACTTTCTTAGTGTTTGTGAAATTTGGTGAAAAGTTATGTAGTAAAAGATACGATACAAATGATCTAAAAACATGTTATTTGAACTCCTCAAAGTGTTAAAATCTTGTTTTGAATCGAAAAACAAACTTTCTTAGTGTTTGTGAAATTTGGTGAAAAGTTATGTAGTAAAAGATACGATGCAAATGATCTAAGAACATGTTATTTGAACTCCTCAAAGCGTTAAAATCTTGTTTTGAATCGAAAAACAAACTTTCTTAGTGTTCGTGAAATTTGGTGAAAAGTTATGTAGTAAAAGATACGATACAAATGATCTCAAAACACGTTATTTGAACTCCTCAAAGCGTTAAAATCTTGTTTTGAATAGAAAAACAAACTTTCTTAGTGTTTGTGAAATTTGGTGAAAAGTTATGTAGTAAAAGATACGATGCAAATGAACTAAGAACATGTTATTCAAACTCCTCAAAGCGTTAAAATCTTGTTTTGAATCGAAAAACATACTTTCTTAGTGTTTGTGAAATTTGGTGAAAAGTTATGTAGTAAAAGATACGATACAAATGATCTTAAAACACGTTATTTGAATTCCTCAAAGCGTTAAAATCATGTTTTGAATCGAAAAACAAACTTTCTTAGTGTTTGTGAAATTTGGTGAAAAGTTATTTAGTAAAAGATACGATACAAATGATCTCAAAACACGTTATTTGAACTCCTCAAAGCGTTAAAATCTTGTTTTGAATCGAAAAACAAACTTTCTTAGTGTATGTGAAATTTGGTGAAACGTTATGTAGTAAAAGATACGATGCAAATGATCTAAGACCATGTTATTTGAACTCCTCAAAGCGTTAAAATCTTGTTTTGAATCGAAAAACAAACTTTCTTAGTGTTTGTGAAATTTGGTGAAAAGTTATTTAGTAAAAGATACGATACAAATGATCTCAAAACACGTTATTTGAACTCCTCAAAGCGTTAAAATCTTGTTTTGAATCGAAAAACAAACTTTCTTAGTGTATGTGAAATTTGGTGAAACGTTATGTAGTAAAAGATACGATGCAAATGATCTAAGACCATGTTATTTAAACTCCTCAAAGCATTAAAATCTTGTTTTGAATCGAAAAACAAACTTTCTTAGTGTTTGTGAAATTTGGTGAAAAGTTATGTAGTAAAAGATACGATACAAATGATCTCAAAACACGTTATTTGAACTCCTCAAAGCGTTAAAATCTTGTTTTGAATCGAAAAACAAACTTTCTTAGTGTTTGTGAAATTTGGTGAAAAGTTATGTAGTAAAAGATACGATACAAATGATCTTAAAACACGTTATTTGAACTCCTCAAAGCGTTAAAATCATGTTTTGAATCGAAAAACAAACTTTCTTAGTGTTTGTGAAATTTGGTGAAAAGTTATGTAGTAAAAGATACGATACAAATGATCTCAAAACACGTTATTTGAACTCCTCAAAGCGTTATAATCTTGTTTTGAATCGAAAAACAAACTTTCTTAGTGTTTGTGAAATTTGGAGGAAAGTTATGTAGTAAAAGATACGATACAAATGATCTAAAAACATGTTATTTGAACTCCTCAAAGCGTTAAAATCTCGTTTTGAATCGAAAAACAAACTTTCTTAGTGTTTGTGAAATTTGGTGAAAAGTTATGTAGTAAAAGATACGATGCAAATGATCTAAGAGCATGTTATTTGAACTCCTCAAAGCGTTCAAATCATGTTTTGAATCGAAAAACAAAGTTTCTTAGTGTTTGTGAAATTTGGTGAAAAGTTATGTAGTAAAAGATACGATACTAATGATCTCAAAACACGTTATTTGAACTCCTGAAAGCGTTAAAATCTTGTTTTGAATCGAAAAACAAACTTTCTTAGTGTTTGTGAAATTTGGTGAAAAGTTATGTAGTAAAAGATACGATACAAATGATCTCAAAACACGTTATTTGAACTCCTCAAAGCGTTAAAATCTTGTTTTGAATAGAAAAACAAACTTTCTTAGTGTTTGTGAAATTTGGTGAAAAGTCATGTAGTAAAAGATACGATGCAAATGAACTAAGAACATGTTATTTGAACTCCTCAAAGCGTTAAAATCTTGTTTTGAATCGAAAAACAAACTTTCTTAGTGTTTGTGAAATTTGGTGAAAAGTTATGTAGTAAAAGATACGATACAAATGATCTTAAAACACGTTATTTGAACTCCTCAAAGCGTTAAAATCATGTTTTGAATCGAAAAACAAACTTTCTTAGTGTTTGTGAAATTTGGTGAAAAGTTATTTAGTAAAAGATACGATACAAATGATCTCAAAACACGTTATTTGAACTCCTCAAAGCGTTAAAATTTTGTTTTGAATCGAAAAACAAACTCTCTTAGTGTATGTGAAATTTGGTGAAACGTTATGTAGTAAAAGATACGATGCAAATGAGCTAAGACCATGTTATTTGAACTCCTCAAAGCGTTAAAATCTTGTTTTGAATCGAAAAACAAACTTTCTTAGTGTTTGTGAAATTTGGTGAAAAGTTATGTAGTAAAAGATACGATACAAATGATCTTAAAACACGTTATTTGAACTCCTCAAAGCGTTAAAATCATGTTTTGAATCGAAAAACAAACTTTCTTAGTGTTTGTGAAATTTGGTGAAAAGTTATGTAGTAAAAGATACGATACAAATGATCTCAAAACACGCTATTTGAACTCCTCAAAGCGTTAAAATCTTGTTTTGAATCGAAAAACAAAATTTCTTAGTGTATGTGAAATTTGGTGAAATATGTAGTAAAATATACGATGCAAATGATCTTAGAACATGTTATTTGAACTCCTCAAAGCGTTAAAATCTTGTTTTGAATCGAAAAACAAACTTTCTTAGTGTTTGTGAAATTTGGTGAAAAGTTATGTAGTAAAAGATACGATACAAATGATCTTAAAACACGTTATTTGAACTCCTCAAAGCGTTAAAATCATGTTTTGAATCGAAAAACAAACTTTCTTAGTGTTTGTGAAATTTGGTGAAAAGTTATGTAGTAAAAGATACGATACAAATGATCTCAAAACACGTTATTTGAACTCCTCAAAGCGTTATAATCTTGTTTTGAATCGAAAAACAAACTTTCTTAGTGTTTGTGAAATTTGGAGGAAAGTTATGTAGTAAAAGATACGATACAAATGATCTAAAAACATGTTATTTGAACTCCTCAAAGCGTTAAAATCTCGTTTTGAATCGAAAAACAAACTTTCTTAGTGTTTGTGAAATTTGGTGAAAAGTTATGTAGTAAAAGATACGATGCAAATGATCTAAGAGCATGTTATTTGAACTCCTCAAACCGTTCAAATCATGTTTTGAATCGAAAAACAAAGTTTCTTAGTGTTTGTGAAATTTGGTGAAAAGTTATGTAGTAAAAGATACGATACAAATGATCTCAAAACACGTTATTTGAACTCCTGAAAGCGTTAAAATCTTGTTTTGAATCGAAAAACAAACTTTCTTAGTGTTTGTGAAATTTGGTGAAAAGTTATGTAGTAAAAGATACGATACAAATGATCTCAAAACACGTTATTTGAACTCCTCAAAGCGTTAAAATCTTGTTTTGAATAGAAAAACAAACTTTCTTAGTGTATGTGAAATTTGGTGAAACGTTATGTAGTAAAAGATATGATGCAAATGATCTAAGAACATGTTATTTGAACTCCTCAAAGCGTTAAAATCTTGTTTTGAATCGAAAAACAAACTTTCTTAGTGTTTGTGAAATTTGGTGAAAAGTTATGTCGTAAAAGATACGATACAAATGATCTCAAAACACGTTATTTGAACTCCTCAAAGCGTTAAAATCTTGTTTTGAATCGAAAAACAAACTTTCTTAGTGTATGTGAAATTTGGTGAAACGTTATGTAGTAAAAGATATGATGCAAATGATCTAAGAACATGTTATTTGAACTCCTCAAAGCGTTAAAATCTTGTTTTGAATCGAAAAACAAACTTTCTTAGTGTTTGTGAAATTTGGTGAAAAGTTATGTAGTAAAAGATACGATACAAATGATCTTAAAACACGTTATTTGAACTCCTCAAAGCGTTAAAATCATGTTTTGAATCGAAAAACAAACTTTCTTAGTGTTTGTGAAATTTGGTGAAAAGTTATGTAGTAAAACATACGATACAAATGATCTCAAAACACGTTATTTGAACTCCTCAAAGCGTTATAATCTTGTTTTGAATCGAAAAACAAACTTTCTTAGTGTTTGTGAAATTTGGTGGAAAGTTATGTAGTAAAAGATACGATACAAATGATCTAAAAACATGTTATTTGAACTCCTCAAAGCGTTAAAATCTTGTTTTGAATCGAAAATCAAACTTTCTTAGTGTTTGTGAAATTTGGTGAAAAGTTATGTAGTAAAAGATACGATGCAAATGATCTAAGAACATGTTATTTGAACTCCTCAAAGCGTTCAAATCTTGTTTTGAATCGAAAAACAAACTTTCTTAGTGTTTGTGAAATTTGGTGAAAAGTTATGTAGTAAAAGATACGATACAAATGATCTCAAAACACGTTATTTGAACTCCTCAAAGCGTTAAAATCTTGTTTTGAATCGAAAAACAAACTTTCTTAGTGTTTGTGAAATTTGGTGAAAAGTTATGTAGTAAAAGATACGATACAAATGATCTAAAAACATGTTATTTGAACTCCTCAAAGTGTTAAAATCTTGTTTTGAATCGAAAAACAAACTTTCTTAGTGTTTGTGAAATTTGGTGAAAAGTTATGTAGTAAAAGATACGATGCAAATGATCTAAGAACATGTTATTTGAACTCCTCAAAGCGTTAAAATCTTGTTTTGAATCGAAAAACAAACTTTCTTAGTGTTCGTGAAATTTGGTGAAAAGTTATGTAGTAAAAGATACGATACAAATGATCTCAAAACACGTTATTTGAACTCCTCAAAGCGTTAAAATCTTGTTTTGAATAGAAAAACAAACTTTCTTAGTGTTTGTGAAATTTGGTGAAAAGTTATGTAGTAAAAGATACGATGCAAATGAACTAAGAACATGTTATTCAAACTCCTCAAAGCGTTAAAATCTTGTTTTGAATCGAAAAACATACTTTCTTAGTGTTTGTGAAATTTGGTGAAAAGTTATGTAGTAAAAGATACGATACAAATGATCTTAAAACACGTTATTTGAATTCCTCAAAGCGTTAAAATCATGTTTTGAATCGAAAAACAAACTTTCTTAGTGTTTGTGAAATTTGGTGAAAAGTTATTTAGTAAAAGATACGATACAAATGATCTCAAAACACGTTATTTGAACTCCTCAAAGCGTTAAAATCTTGTTTTGAATCGAAAAACAAACTTTCTTAGTGTATGTGAAATTTGGTGAAACGTTATGTAGTAAAAGATACGATGCAAATGATCTAAGACCATGTTATTTGAACTCCTCAAAGCGTTAAAATCTTGTTTTGAATCGAAAAACAAACTTTCTTAGTGTTTGTGAAATTTGGTGAAAAGTTATTTAGTAAAAGATACGATACAAATGATCTCAAAACACGTTATTTGAACTCCTCAAAGCGTTAAAATCTTGTTTTGAATCGAAAAACAAACTTTCTTAGTGTATGTGAAATTTGGTGAAACGTTATGTAGTAAAAGATACGATGCAAATGATCTAAGACCATGTTATTTAAACTCCTCAAAGCATTAAAATCTTGTTTTGAATCGAAAAGCAAACTTTCTTAGTGTTTGTGAAATTTGGTGAAAAGTTATGTAGTAAAAGATACGATACAAATGATCTCAAAACACGTTATTTGAACTCCTCAAAGCGTTAAAATCTTGTTTTGAATCGAAAAACAAACTTTCTTAGTGTTTGTGAAATTTGGTGAAAAGTTATGTAGTAAAAGATACGATACAAATGATCTTAAAACACGTTATTTGAACTCCTCAAAGCGTTAAAATCATGTTTTGAATCGAAAAACAAACTTTCTTAGTGTTTGTGAAATTTGGTGAAAAGTTATGTAGTAAAAGATACGATACAAATGATCTCAAAACACGTTATTTGAACTCCTCAAAGCGTTATAATCTTGTTTTGAATCGAAAAACAAACTTTCTTAGTGTTTGTGAAATTTGGAGGAAAGTTATGTAGTAAAAGATACGATACAAATGATCTAAAAACATGTTATTTGAACTCCTCAAAGCGTTAAAATCTCGTTTTGAATCGAAAAACAAACTTTCTTAGTGTTTGTGAAATTTGGTGAAAAGTTATGTAGTAAAAGATACGATGCAAATGATCTAAGAGCATGTTATTTGAACTCCTCAAAGCGTTCAAATCATGTTTTGAATCGAAAAACAAAGTTTCTTAGTGTTTGTGAAATTTGGTGAAAAGTTATGTAGTAAAAGATACGATACTAATGATCTCAAAACACGTTATTTGAACTCCTGAAAGCGTTAAAATCTTGTTTTGAATCGAAAAACAAACTTTCTTAGTGTTTGTGAAATTTGGTGAAAAGTTATGTAGTAAAAGATACGATACAAATGATCTCAAAACACGTTATTTGAACTCCTCAAAGCGTTAAAATCTTGTTTTGAATAGAAAAACAAACTTTCTTAGTGTTTGTGAAATTTGGTGAAAAGTCATGTAGTAAAAGATACGATGCAAATGAACTAAGAACATGTTATTTGAACTCCTCAAAGCGTTAAAATCTTGTTTTGAATCGAAAAACAAACTTTCTTAGTGTTTGTGAAATTTGGTGAAAAGTTATGTAGTAAAAGATACGATACAAATGATCTTAAAACACGTTATTTGAACTCCTCAAAGCGTTAAAATCATGTTTTGAATCGAAAAACAAACTTTCTTAGTGTTTGTGAAATTTGGTGAAAAGTTATTTAGTAAAAGATACGATACAAATGATCTCAAAACACGTTATTTGAACTCCTCAAAGCGTTAAAATTTTGTTTTGAATCGAAAAACAAACTCTCTTAGTGTATGTGAAATTTGGTGAAACGTTATGTAGTAAAAGATACGATGCAAATGATCTAAGACCATGTTATTTGAACTCCTCAAAGCGTTAAAATCTTGTTTTGAATCGAAAAACAAACTTTCTTAGTGTTTGTGAAATTTGGTGAAAAGTTATGTAGTAAAAGATACGATACAAATGATCTTAAAACACGTTATTTGAACTCCTCAAAGCGTTAAAATCATGTTTTGAATCGAAAAACAAACTTTCTTAGTGTTTGTGAAATTTGGTGAAAAGTTATGTAGTAAAAGATACGATACAAATGATCTCAAAACACGCTATTTGAACTCCTCAAAGCGTTAAAATCTTGTTTTGAATCGAAAAACAAAATTTCTTAGTGTATGTGAAATTTGGTGAAATATGTAGTAAAATATACGATGCAAATGATCTTAGAACATGTTATTTGAACTCCTCAAAGCGTTAAAATCTTGTTTTGAATCGAAAAACAAACTTTCTTAGTGTTTGTGAAATTTGGTGAAAAGTTATGTAGTAAAAGATACGATACAAATGATCTTAAAACACGTTATTTGAACTCCTCAAAGCGTTAAAATCATGTTTTGAATCGAAAAACAAACTTTCTTAGTGTTTGTGAAATTTGGTGAAAAGTTATGTAGTAAAAGATACGATACAAATGATCTCAAAACACGTTATTTGAACTCCTCAAAGCGTTATAATCTTGTTTTGAATCGAAAAACAAACTTTCTTAGTGTTTGTGAAATTTGGAGGAAAGTTATGTAGTAAAAGATACGATACAAATGATCTAAAAACATGTTATTTGAACTCCTCAAAGCGTTAAAATCTCGTTTTGAATCGAAAAACAAACTTTCTTAGTGTTTGTGAAATTTGGTGAAAAGTTATGTAGTAAAAGATACGATGCAAATGATCTAAGAGCATGTTATTTGAACTCCTCAAACCGTTCAAATCATGTTTTGAATCGAAAAACAAAGTTTCTTAGTGTTTGTGAAATTTGGTGAAAAGTTATGTAGTAAAAGATACGATACAAATGATCTCAAAACACGTTATTTGAACTCCTGAAAGCGTTAAAATCTTGTTTTGAATCGAAAAACAAACTTTCTTAGTGTTTGTGAAATTTGGTGAAAAGTTATGTAGTAAAAGATACGATACAAATGATCTCAAAACACGTTATTTGAACTCCTCAAAGCGTTAAAATCTTGTTTTGAATAGAAAAACAAACTTTCTTAGTGTATGTGAAATTTGGTGAAACGTTATGTAGTAAAAGATATGATGCAAATGATCTAAGAACATGTTATTTGAACTCCTCAAAGCGTTAAAATCTTGTTTTGAATCGAAAAACAAACTTTCTTAGTGTTTGTGAAATTTGGTGAAAAGTTATGTCGTAAAAGATACGATACAAATGATCTCAAAACACGTTATTTGAACTCCTCAAAGCGTTAAAATCTTGTTTTGAATCGAAAAACAAACTTTCTTAGTGTATGTGAAATTTGGTGAAACGTTATGTAGTAAAAGATATGATGCAAATGATCTAAGAACATGTTATTTGAACTCCTCAAAGCGTTAAAATCTTGTTTTGAATCGAAAAACAAACTTTCTTAGTGTTTGTGAAATTTGGTGAAAAGTTATGTAGTAAAAGATACGATACAAATGATCTTAAAACACGTTATTTGAACTCCTCAAAGCGTTAAAATCATGTTTTGAATCGAAAAACAAACTTTCTTAGTGTTTGTGAAATTTGGTGAAAAGTTATGTAGTAAAACATACGATACAAATGATCTCAAAACACGTTATTTGAACTCCTCAAAGCGTTATAATCTTGTTTTGAATCGAAAAACAAACTTTCTTAGTGTTTGTGAAATTTGGTGGAAAGTTATGTAGTAAAAGATACGATACAAATGATCTAAAAACATGTTATTTGAACTCCTCAAAGCGTTAAAATCTTGTTTTGAATCGAAAAGCAAACTTTCTTAGTGTTTGTGAAATTTGGTGAAAAGTTATGTAGTAAAAGATACGATGCAAATGATCTAAGAACATGTTATTTGAACTCCTCAAAGCGTTCAAATCTTGTTTTGAATCGAAAAACAAACTTTCTTAGTGTTTGTGAAATTTGGTGAAAAGTTATGTAGTAAAAGATACGATACAAATGATCTCAAAACACGTTATTTGAACTCCTCAAAGCGTTAAAATCTTGTTTTGAATCGAAAAACAAACTTTCTTAGTGTTTGTGAAATTTGGTGAAAAGTTATGTAGTAAAAGATACGATACAAATGATCTAAAAACATGTTATTTGAACTCCTCAAAGTGTTAAAATCTTGTTTTGAATCGAAAAACAAACTTTCTTAGTGTTTGTGAAATTTGGTGAAAAGTTATGTAGTAAAAGATACGATGCAAATGATCTAAGAACATGTTATTTGAACTCCTCAAAGCGTTAAAATCTTGTTTTGAATCGAAAAACAAACTTTCTTAGTGTTCGTGAAATTTGGTGAAAAGTTATGTAGTAAAAGATACGATACAAATGATCTCAAAACACGTTATTTGAACTCCTCAAAGCGTTAAAATCTTGTTTTGAATAGAAAAACAAACTTTCTTAGTGTTTGTGAAATTTGGTGAAAAGTTATGTAGTAAAAGATACGATGCAAATGAACTAAGAACATGTTATTCAAACTCCTCAAAGCGTTAAAATCTTGTTTTGAATCGAAAAACATACTTTCTTAGTGTTTGTGAAATTTGGTGAAAAGTTATGTAGTAAAAGATACGATACAAATGATCTTAAAACACGTTATTTGAATTCCTCAAAGCGTTAAAATCATGTTTTGAATCGAAAAACAAACTTTCTTAGTGTTTGTGAAATTTGGTGAAAAGTTATTTAGTAAAAGATACGATACAAATGATCTCAAAACACGTTATTTGAACTCCTCAAAGCGTTAAAATCTTGTTTTGAATCGAAAAACAAACTTTCTTAGTGTATGTGAAATTTGGTGAAACGTTATGTAGTAAAAGATACGATGCAAATGATCTAAGACCATGTTATTTGAACTCCTCAAAGCGTTAAAATCTTGTTTTGAATCGAAAAACAAACTTTCTTAGTGTTTGTGAAATTTGGTGAAAAGTTATTTAGTAAAAGATACGATACAAATGATCTCAAAACACGTCATTTGAACTCCTCAAAGCGTTAAAATCTTGTTTTGAATCGAAAAACAAACTTTCTTAGTGTATGTGAAATTTGGTGAAACGTTATGTAGTAAAAGATACGATGCAAATGATCTTAAAACACGTTATTTGAACTCCTCAAAGCGTTAAAATCTTGTTTTGAATCGAAAAACAAACTTTCTTAGTGTTTGTGAAATTTGGTGAAAAGTTATGTAGTAAAAGATACGATACAAATGATCTCAAAACACGTTATTTGAACTCCTCAAAGCGTTAAAATCTTGTTTTGAATCGAAAAACAAACTTTCTTAGTGTTTGTGAAATTTGGTGAAAAGTTATGTAGTAAAAGATACGATACAAATGATCTTAAAACACGTTATTTGAACTCCTCAAAGCGTTAAAATCATGTTTTGAATCGAAAAACAAACTTTCTTAGTGTTTGTGAAATTTGGTGAAAAGTTATGTAGTAAAAGATACGATACAAATGATCTCAAAACACGTTATTTGAACTCCTCAAAGCGTTATAATCTTGTTTTGAATCGAAAAACAAACTTTCTTAGTGTTTGTGAAATTTGGAGGAAAGTTATGTAGTAAAAGATACGATACAAATGATCTAAAAACATGTTATTTGAACTCCTCAAAGCGTTAAAATCTCGTTTTGAATCGAAAAACAAACTTTCTTAGTGTTTGTGAAATTTGGTGAAAAGTTATGTAGTAAAAGATCCGATGCAAATGAACTAAGAACATGTTATTTGAACTCCTCAAAGCGTTAAAATCTTGTTTTGAATCGAAAAACAAACTTTCTTAGTGTTTGTGAAATTTGGTGAAAAGTTATGTAGTAAAAGATACGATACAAATGATCTGAAAACACGTTATTTGAACTCCTCAAAGCGTTAAAATCATGTTTTGAATCGAAAAACAAACTTTCTTAGTGTTTGTGAAATTTGGTGAAAAGTTATGTCGTAAAAGATACGATACAAATGATCTCAAAACACGTTATTTGAACTCCTCAAAGCGTTAAAATCTTGTTTTGAATCGAAAAACAAACTTTCTTAGTGTATGTGAAATTTGGTGAAACGTTATGTAGTAAAAGATATGATGCAAATGATCTAAGAACATGTTATTTGAACTCCTCAAAGCGTTAAAATCTTGTTTTGAATCGAAAAACAAACTTTCTTAGTGTTTGTGAAATTTGGTGAAAAGTTATGTAGTAAAAGATACGATACAAATGATCTTAAAACACGTTATTTGAACTCCTCAAAGCGTTAAAATCATGTTTTGAATCGAAAAACAAACTTTCTTAGTGTTTGTGAAATTTGGTGAAAAGTTATGTAGTAAAACATACGATACAAATGATCTCAAAACACGTTATTTGAACTCCTCAAAGCGTTATAATCTTGTTTTGAATCGAAAAACAAACTTTCTTAGTGTTTGTGAAATTTGGTGGAAAGTTATGTAGTAAAAGATACGATACAAATGATCTAAAAACATGTTATTTGAACTCGTCAAAGCGTTAAAATCTTGTTTTGAATCGAAAAGCAAACTTTCTTAGTGTTTGTGAAATTTGGTGAAAAGTTATGTAGTAAAAGATACGATGCAAATGATCTAAGAACATGTTATTTGAACTCCTCAAAGCGTTCAAATCTTGTTTTGAATCGAAAAACAAACTTTCTTAGTGTTTGTGAAATTTGGTGAAAAGTTATGTAGTAAAAGATACGATACAAATGATCTCAAAACACGTTATTTGAACTCCTCAAAGCGTTAAAATCTTGTTTTGAATCGAAAAACAAACTTTCTTAGTGTTTGTGAAATTTGGTGAAAAGTTATGTAGTAAAAGATACGATACAAATGATCTAAAAACATGTTATTTGAACTCCTCAAAGTGTTAAAATCTTGTTTTGAATCGAAAAACAAACTTTCTTAGTGTTTGTGAAATTTGGTGAAAAGTTATGTAGTAAAAGATACGATGCAAATGATCTAAGAACATGTTATTTGAACTCCTCAAAGCGTTAAAATCTTGTTTTGAATCGAAAAACAAACTTTCTTAGTGTTCGTGAAATTTGGTGAAAAGTTATGTAGTAAAAGATACGATACAAATGATCTCAAAACACGTTATTTGAACTCCTCAAAGCGTTAAAATCTTGTTTTGAATAGAAAAACAAACTTTCTTAGTGTTTGTGAAATTTGGTGAAAAGTTATGTAGTAAAAGATACGATGCAAATGAACTAAGAACATGTTATTCAAACTCCTCAAAGCGTTAAAATCTTGTTTTGAATCGAAAAACATACTTTCTTAGTGTTTGTGAAATTTGGTGAAAAGTTATGTAGTAAAAGATACGATACAAATGATCTTAAAACACGTTATTTGAATTCCTCAAAGCGTTAAAATCATGTTTTGAATCGAAAAACAAACTTTCTTAGTGTTTGTGAAATTTGGTGAAAAGTTATGTAGTAAAAGATACGATACAAATGATCTCAAAACACGTTATTTGAACTCCTCAAAGCGTTAAAATCTTGTTTTGAATCGAAAAACAAACTTTCTTAGTGTATGTGAAATTTGGTGAAACGTTATGTAGTAAAAGATACGATGCAAATGATCTAAGACCATGTTATTTGAACTCCTCAAAGCGTTAAAATCTTGTTTTGAATCGAAAAACAAACTTTCTTAGTGTTTGTGAAATTTGGTGAAAAGTTATTTAGTAAAAGATACGATACAAATGATCTCAAAACACGTTATTTGAACTCCTCAAAGCGTTAAAATCTTGTTTTGAATCGAAAAACAAACTTTCTTAGTGTATGTGAAATTTGGTGAAACGTTATGTAGTAAAAGATACGATGCAAATGATCTTAAAACACGTTATTTGAACTCCTCAAAGCGTTAAAATCTTGTTTTGAATCGAAAAACAAACTTTCTTAGTGTTTGTGAAATTTGGTGAAAAGTTATGTAGTAAAAGATACGATACAAATGATCTCAAAACACGTTATTTGAACTCCTCAAAGCGTTAAAATCTTGTTTTGAATCGAAAAACAAACTTTCTTAGTGTTTGTGAAATTTGGTGAAAAGTTATGTCGTAAAAGATACGATACAAATGATCTCAAAACACGTTATTTGAACTCCTCAAAGCGTTAAAATCTTGTTTTGAATCGAAAAACAAACTTTCTTAGTGTATGTGAAATTTGGTGAAACGTTATGTAGTAAAAGATATGATGCAAATGATCTAAGAACATGTTATTTGAACTCCTCAAAGCGTTAAAATCTTGTTTTGAATCGAAAAACAAACTTTCTTAGTGTTTGTGAAATTTGGTGAAAAGTTATGTAGTAAAAGATACGATACAAATGATCTTAAAACACGTTATTTGAACTCCTCAAAGCGTTAAAATCATGTTTTGAATCGAAAAACAAACTTTCTTAGTGTTTGTGAAATTTGGTGAAAAGTTATGTAGTAAAACATACGATACAAATGATCTCAAAACACGTTATTTGAACTCCTCAAAGCGTTATAATCTTGTTTTGAATCGAAAAACAAACTTTCTTAGTGTTTGTGAAATTTGGTGGAAAGTTATGCAGTAAAAGATACGATACAAATGATCTAAAAACATGTTATTTGAACTCCTCAAAGCGTTAAAATCTTGTTTTGAATCGAAAAGTAAACTTTCTTAGTGTTTGTGAAATTTGGTGAAAAGTTATGTAGTAAAAGATACGATGCAAATGATCTAAGAACATGTTATTTGAACTCCTCAATGCGTTCAAATCTTGTTTTGAATCGAAAAACAAACTTTCTTAGTGTTTGTGAAATTTGGTGAAAAGTTATGTAGTAAAAGATACGATACAAATGATCTCAAAACACGTTATTTGAACTCCTCAAAGCGTTAAAATCTTGTTTTGAATCGAAAAACAAACTTTCTTAGTGTTTGTGAAATTTGGTGAAAAGTTATGTAGTAAAAGATACGATACAAATGATCTAAAAACATGTTATTTGAACTCCTCAAAGTGTTAAAATCTTGTTTTGAATCGAAAAACAAACTTTCTTAGTGTTTGTGAAATTTGGTGAAAAGTTATGTAGTAAAAGATACGATGCAAATGATCTAAGAACATGTTATTTGAACTCCTCAAAGCGTTAAAATCTTGTTTTGAATCGAAAAACAAACTTTCTTAGTGTTCGTGAAATTTGGTGAAAAGTTATGTAGTAAAAGATACGATACAAATGATCTCAAAACACGTTATTTGAACTCCTCAAAGCGTTAAAATCTTGTTTTGAATAGAAAAACAAACTTTCTTAGTGTTTGTGAAATTTGGTGAAAAGTTATGTAGTAAAAGATACGATGCAAATGAACTAAGAACATGTTATTCAAACTCCTCAAAGCGTTAAAATCTTGTTTTGAATCGAAAAACATACTTTCTTAGTGTTTGTGAAATTTGATGAAAAGTTATGTAGTAAAAGATACGATACAAATGATCTTAAAACACGTTATTTGAATTCCTCAAAGCGTTAAAATCATGTTTTGAATCGAAAAACAAACTTTCTTAGTGTTTGTGAAATTTGGTGAAAAGTTATTTAGTAAAAGATACGATACAAATGATCTCAAAACACGTTATTTGAACTCCTCAAAGCGTTAAAATCTTGTTTTGAATCGAAAAACAAACTTTCTTAGTGTATGTGAAATTTGGTGAAACGTTATGTAGTAAAAGATACGATGCAAATGATCTAAGACCATGTTATTTGAACTCCTCAAAGCGTTAAAATCTTGTTTTGAATCGAAAAACAAACTTTCTTAGTGTTTGTGAAATTTGGTGAAAAGTTATTTAGTAAAAGATACGATACAAATGATCTCAAAACACGTTATTTGAACTCCTCAAAGCGTTAAAATCTTGTTTTGAATCGAAAAAAAAACTTTCTTAGTGTATGTGAAATTTGGTGAAACGTTATGTAGTAAAAGATACGATGCAAATGATCTAAGACCATGTTATTTAAACTCCTCAAAGCATTAAAATCTTGTTTTGAATCGAAAAACAAACTTTCTTAGTGTTTGTGAAATTTGGTGAAAAGTTATGTAGTAAAAGATACGATACAAATGATCTCAAAACACGTTATTTGAACTCCTCAAAGCGTTAAAATCTTGTTTTGAATCGAAAAACAAACTTTCTTAGTGTTTGTGAAATTTGGTGAAAAGTTATGTAGTAAAAGATACGATACAAATGATCTTAAAACACGTTATTTGAACTCCTCAAAGCGTTAAAATCATGTTTTGAATCGAAAAACAAACTTTCTTAGTGTTTGTGAAATTTGGTGAAAAGTTATGTAGTAAAAGATACGATACAAATGATCTCAAAACACGTTATTTGAACTCCTCAAAGCGTTATAATCTTGTTTTGAATCGAAAAACAAACTTTCTTAGTGTTTGTGAAATTTGGAGGAAAGTTATGTAGTAAAAGATACGATACAAATGATCTAAAAACATGTTATTTGAACTCCTCAAAGCGTTAAAATCTCGTTTTGAATCGAAAAACAAACTTTCTTAGTGTTTGTGAAATTTGGTGAAAAGTTATGTAGTAAAAGATACGATGCAAATGATCTAAGAGCATGTTATTTGAACTCCTCAAAGCGTTCAAATCATGTTTTGAATCGAAAAACAAAGTTTCTTAGTGTTTGTGAAATTTGGTGAAAAGTTATGTAGTAAAAGATACGATACTAATGATCTCAAAACACGTTATTTGAACTCCTGAAAGCGTTAAAATCTTGTTTTGAATCGAAAAACAAACTTTCTTAGTGTTTGTGAAATTTGGTGAAAAGTTATGTAGTAAAAGATACGATACAAATGATCTCAAAACACGTTATTTGAACTCCTCAAAGCGTTAAAATCTTGTTTTGAATAGAAAAACAAACTTTCTTAGTGTTTGTGAAATTTGGTGAAAAGTCATGTAGTAAAAGATACGATGCAAATGAACTAAGAACATGTTATTTGAACTCCTCAAAGCGTTAAAATCTTGTTTTGAATCGAAAAACAAACTTTCTTAGTGTTTGTGAAATTTGGTGAAAAGTTATGTAGTAAAAGATACGATACAAATGATCTTGAAACACGTTATTTGAACTCCTCAAAGCGTTAAAATCATGTTTTGAATCGAAAAACAAACTTTCTTAGTGTTTGTGAAATTTGGTGAAAAGTTATTTAGTAAAAGATACGATACAAATGATCTCAAAACACGTTATTTGAACTCCTCAAAGCGTTAAAATCTTGTTTTGAATCGAAAAACAAACTCTCTTAGTGTATGTGAAATTTGGTGAAACGTTATGTAGTAAAAGATACGATGCAAATGATCTAAGACCATGTTATTTGAACTCCTCAAAGCGTTAAAATCTTGTTTTGAATCGAAAAACAAACTTTCTTAGTGTTTGTGAAATTTGGTGAAAAGTTATGTAGTAAAAGATACGATACAAATGATCTTAAAACACGTTATTTGAACTCCTCAAAGCGTTAAAATCATGTTTTGAATCGAAAAACAAACTTTCTTAGTGTTTGTGAAATTTGGTGAAAAGTTATGTAGTAAAAGATACGATACAAATGATCTCAAAACACGCTATTTGAACTCCTCAAAGCGTTAAAATCTTGTTTTGAATCGAAAAACAAAATTTCTTAGTGTATGTGAAATTTGGTGAAATATGTAGTAAAATATACGATGCAAATGATCTTAGAACATGTTATTTGAACTCCTCAAAGCGTTAAAATCTTGTTTTGAATCGAAAAACAAACTTTCTTAGTGTTTGTGAAATTTGGTGAAAAGTTATGTAGTAAAAGATACGATACAAATGATCTTAAAACACGTTATTTGAACTCCTCAAAGCGTTAAAATCATGTTTTGAATCGAAAAACAAACTTTCTTAGTGTTTGTGAAATTTGGTGAAAAGTTATGTAGTAAAAGATACGATACAAATGATCTCAAAACACGTTATTTGAACTCCTCAAAGCGTTATAATCTTGTTTTGAATCGAAAAACAAACTTTCTTAGTGTTTGTGAAATTTGGATGAAAGTTATGTAGTAAAAGATACGATACAAATGATCTAAAAACATGTTATTTGAACTCCTCAAAGCGTTAAAATCTCGTTTTGAATCGAAAAACAAACTTTCTTAGTGTTTGTGAAATTTGGTGAAAAGTTATGTAGTAAAAGATACGATGCAAATGATCTAAGAGCATGTTATTTGAACTCCTCAAACCGTTCAAATCATGTTTTGAATCGAAAAACAAAGTTTCTTAGTGTTTGTGAAATTTGGTGAAAAGTTATGTAGTAAAAGATACGATACAAATGATCTCAAAACACGTTATTTGAACTCCTGAAAGCGTTAAAATCTTGTTTTGAATCGAAAAACAAACTTTCTTAGTGTTTGTGAAATTTGGTGAAAAGTTATGTAGTAAAAGATACGATACAAATGATCTCAAAACACGTTATTTGAACTCCTCAAAGCGTTAAAATCTTGTTTTGAATAGAAAAACAAACTTTCTTAGTGTTTGTGAAATTTGGTGAAAAGTTATGTAGTAAAAGATACGATGCAAATGAACTAAGAACATGTTATTTGAACTCCTCAAAGCGTTAAAATCTTGTTTTAAATCGAAAAACAAACTTTCTTAGTGTTTGTGAAATTTGGTGAAAAGTTATGTAGTAAAAGATACGATACAAATGATCTGAAAACACGTTATTTGAACTCCTCAAAGCGTTAAAATCATGTTTTGAATCGAAAAACAAACTTTCTTAGTGTTTGTGAAATTTGGTGAAAAGTTATGTCGTAAAAGATACGATACAAATGATCTCAAAACACGTTATTTGAACTCCTCAAAGCGTTAAAATCTTGTCTTGAATCAAAAAACAAACTTTCTTAGTGTATGTGAAATTTGGTGAAACGTTATGTAGTAAAAGATACGATGCAAATGATCTAAGAACATGTTATTTGAACTCCTCAAAGCGTTAAAATCTTGTTTTGAATCGAAAAACAAACATTCTTAGTGTTTGTGAAATTTGGTGAAAAGTTATGTAGTAAAACATACGATACAAATGATCTCAAAACACGTTATTTGAACTCCTCAAAGCGTTATAATCTTGTTTTGAATCGAAAAACAAACTTTCTTAGTGTTTGTGAAATTTGGTGGAAAGTTATGTAGTAAAAGATACGATACAAATGATCTAAAAACATGTTATTTGAATTCCTCAAAGCGTTAAAATCTTGTTTTGAATCGAAAAACAAACTTTCTTAGTGTTTGTGAAATTTGGTGAAAAGTTATGTAGTAAAAGATACGATGCAAATGATCTAAGAACATGTTATTTGAACTCCTCAAAGCGTTCAAATCTTGTTTTGAATCGAAAAACAAACTTTCTTAGTGTTTGTGAAATTTGGTGAAAAGTTATGTAGTAAAAGATACGATGCAAATGATCTAAGAGCATGTTATTTGAACTCCTCAAAGCGTTCAAATCATGTTTTGAATCGAAAAACAAAGTTTCTTAGTGTTTGTGAAATTTGGTGAAAAGTTATGTAGTAAAAGATACGATACAAATGATCTCAAAACACGTTATTTGAACTCCTGAAAGCGTTAAAATCTTGTTTTGAATCGAAAAACAAACTTTCTTAGTGTTTGTGAAATTTGGTGAAAAGTTATGTAGTAAAAGATACGATACAAATGATCTCAAAACACGTTATTTGAACTCCTCAAAGCGTTAAAATCTTGTTTTGAATAGAAAAACAAACTTTCTTAGTGTTTGTGAAATTTGGTGAAAAGTTATGTAGTAAAAGATACGATGCAAATGAACTAAGAACATGTTATTTGAACTCCTCAAAGCGTTAAAATCTTGTTTTGAATCGAAAAACAAACTTTCTTAGTGTTTGTGAAATTTGGTGAAAAGTTATGTAGTAAAAGATACGATACAAATGATCTTAAAACACGTTATTTGAACTCCTCAAAGCGTTAAAATCATGTTTTGAATCGAAAAACAAACTTTCTTAGTGTTTGTGAAATTTGGTGAAAAGTTATTTAGTAAAAGATACGATACAAATGATCTCAAAACACGTTATTTGAACTCCTCAAAGCGTTAAAATCTTGTTTTGAATCGAAAAACAAACTCTCTTAGTGTATGTGAAATTTGGTGAAACGTTATGTAGTAAAAGATACGATGCAAATGATCTAAGACCATGTTATTTGAACTCCTCAAAGCGTTAAAATCTTGTTTTGAATCGAAAAACAAACTTTCTTAGTGTTTGTGAAATTTGGTGAAAAGTTATGTAGTAAAAGATACGATACAAATGATCTTAAAACACGTTATTTGAACTCCTCAAAGCGTTAAAATCATGTTTTGAATCGAAAAACAAACTTTCTTAGTGTTTGTGAAATTTGGTGAAAAGTTATGTAGTAAAAGATACGATACAAATGATCTCAAAACACGCTATTTGAACTCCTCAAAGCGTTAAAATCTTGTTTTGAATCGAAAAACAAAATTTCTTAGTGTATGTGAAATTTGGTGAAATATGTAGTAAAATATACGATGCAAATGATCTAAGAACATGTTATTTGAACTCCTCAAAGCGTTAAAATCTTGTTTTGAATCGAAAAACAAACTTTCTTAGTGTTTGTGAAATTTGGTGAAAAGTTATGTAGTAAAAGATACGATACAAATGATCTTAAAACACGTTATTTGAACTCCTCAAAGCGTTAAAATCATGTTTTGAATCGAAAAACAAACTTTCTTAGTGTTTGTGAAATTTGGTGAAAAGTTATGTAGTAAAAGATACGATACAAATGATCTCAAAACACGTTATTTGAACTCCTCAAAGCGTTATAATCTTGTTTTGAATCGAAAAACAAATTTTCTTAGTGTTTGTGAAATTTGGAGGAAAGTTATGTAGTAAAAGATACGATACAAATGATCTAAAAACATGTTATTTGAACTCCTCAAAGCGTTAAAATCTCGTTTTGAATCGAAAAACAAACTTTCTTAGTGTTTGTGAAATTTGGTGAAAAGTTATGTAGTAAAAGATACGATGCAAATGATCTAAGAGCATGTTATTTGAACTCCTCAAACCGTTCAAATCATGTTTTGAATCGAAAAACAAAGTTTCTTAGTGTTTGTGAAATTTGGTGAAAAGTTATGTAGTAAAAGATACGATACAAATGATCTCAAAACACGTTATTTGAACTCCTGAAAGCGTTAAAATCTTGTTTTGAATCGAAAAACAAACTTTCTTAGTGTTGGTGAAATTTGGTGAAAAGTTATGTAGTAAAAGATACGATACAAATGATCTCAAAACACGTTATTTGAACTCCTCAAAGCGTTAAAATCTTGTTTTGAATAGAAAAACAAACTTTCTTAGTGTTTGTGAAATTTGGTGAAAAGTTATGTAGTAAAAGATACGATGCAAATGAACTAAGAACATGTTATTTGAACTCCTCAAAGCGTTAAAATCTTGTTTTAAATCGAAAAACAAACTTTCTTAGTGTTTGTGAAATTTGGTGAAAAGTTATGTAGTAAAAGATACGATACAAATGATCTGAAAACACGTTATTTGAACTCCTCAAAGCGTTAAAATCATGTTTTGAATCGAAAAACAAACTTTCTTAGTGTTTGTGAAATTTGGTGAAAAGTTATGTCGTAAAAGATACGATACAAATGATCTCAAAACACGTTATTTGAACTCCTCAAAGCGTTAAAATCTTGTCTTGAATCAAAAAACAAACTTTCTTAGTGTATGTGAAATTTGGTGAAACGTTATGTAGTAAAAGATACGATGCAAATGATCTAAGAACATGTTATTTGAACTCCTCAAAGCGTTAAAATCTTGTTTTGAATCGAAAAACAAACTTTCTTAGTGTTTGTGAAATTTGGTGAAAAGTTATGTAGTAAAACATACGATACAAATGATCTCAAAACACGTTATTTGAACTCCTCAAAGCGTTATAATCTTGTTTTGAATCGAAAAACAAACTTTCTTAGTGTTTGTGAAATTTGGTGGAAAGTTATGTAGTAAAAGATACGATACAAATGATCTAAAAACATGTTATTTGAATTCCTCAAAGCGTTAAAATCTTGTTTTGAATCGAAAAACAAACTTTCTTAGTGTTTGTGAAATTTGGTGAAAAGTTATGTAGTAAAAGATACGATGCAAATGATCTAAGAACATGTTATTTGAACTCCTCAAAGCGTTCAAATCTTGTTTTGAATCGAAAAACAAACTTTCTTAGTGTTTGTGAAATTTGGTGAAAAGTTATGTAGTAAAAGATACGATGCAAATGATCTAAGAGCATGTTATTTGAACTCCTCAAAGCGTTCAAATCATGTTTTGAATCGAAAAACAAAGTTTCTTAGTGTTTGTGAAATTTGGTGAAAAGTTATGTAGTAAAAGATACGATACAAATGATCTCAAAACACGTTATTTGAACTCCTGAAAGCGTTAAAATCTTGTTTTGAATCGAAAAACAAACTTTCTTAGTGTTTGTGAAATTTGGTGAAAAGTTATGTAGTAAAAGATACGATACAAATGATCTCAAAACACGTTATTTGAACTCCACAAAGCGTTAAAATCTTGTTTTGAATAAAAAAACAAACTTTCTTAGTGTTTGTGAAATTTGGTGAAAAGTTATGTAGTAAAAGATACGATGCAAATGAACTAAGAACATGTTATTTGAACTCCTCAAAGCGTTAAAATCTTGTTTTGAATCGAAAAACAAACTTTCTTAGTGTTTGTGAAATTTGGTGAAAAGTTATGTAGTAAAAGATACGATACAAATGATCTTAAAACACGTTATTTGAACTCCTCAAAGCGTTAAAATCATGTTTTGAATCGAAAAACAAACTTTCTTAGTGTTTGTGAAATTTGGTGAAAAGTTATTTAGTAAAAGATACGATACAAATGATCTCAAAACACGTTATTTGAACTCCTCAAAGCGTTAAAATCTTGTTTTGAATCGAAAAACAAACTCTCTTAGTGTATGTGAAATTTGGTGAAACGTTATGTAGTAAAAGATACGATGCAAATGATCTAAGACCATGTTATTTGAACTCCTCAAAGCGTTAAAATCTTGTTTTGAATCGAAAAACAAACTTTCTTAGTGTTTGTGAAATTTGGTGAAAAGTTATGTAGTAAAAGATACGATACAAATGATCTTAAAACACGTTATTTGAACTCCTCAAAGCGTTAAAATCATGTTTTGAATCGAAAAACAAACTTTCTTAGTGTTTGTGAAATTTGGTGAAAAGTTATGTAGTAAAAGATACGATACAAATGATCTCAAAACACGCTATTTGAACTCCTCAAAGCGTTAAAATCTTGTTTTGAATCGAAAAACAAAATTTCTTAGTGTATGTGAAATTTGGTGAAATATGTAGTAAAATATACGATGCAAATGATCTAAGAACATGTTATTTGAACTCCTCAAAGCGTTAAAATCTTGTTTTGAATCGAAAAACAAACTTTCTTAGTGTTTGTGAAATTTGGTGAAAAGTTATGTAGTAAAAGATACGATACAAATGATCTCAAAACACGTTATTTGAACTCCTCAAAGCGTTATAATCTTGTTTTGAATCGAAAAACAAATTTTCTTAGTGTTTGTGAAATTTGGAGGAAAGTTATGTAGTAAAAGATACGATACAAATGATCTAAAAACATGTTATTTGAACTCCTCAAAGCGTTAAAATCTCGTTTTGAATCGAAAAACAAACTTTCTTAGTGTTTGTGAAATTTGGTGAAAAGTTATGTAGTAAAAGATACGATGCAAATGATCTAAGAGCATGTTATTTGAACTCCTCAAACCGTTCAAATCATGTTTTGAATCGAAAAACAAAGTTTCTTAGTGTTTGTGAAATTTGGTGAAAAGTTATGTAGTAAAATATACGATACAAATGATCTCAAAACACGTTATTTGAACTCCTGAAAGCGTTAAAATCTTGTTTTGAATCGAAAAACAAACTTTCTTAGTGTTTGTGAAATTTGGTGAAAAGTTATGTAGTAAAAGATACGATACAAATGATCTCAAAACACGTTATTTGAACTCCTCAAAGCGTTAAAATCTTGTTTTGAATAGAAAAACAAACTTTCTTAGTGTTTGTGAAATTTGGTGAAAAGTTATGTAGTAAAAGATACGATGCAAATGAACTAAGAACATGTTATTTGAACTCCTCAAAGCGTTAAAATCTTGTTTTGAATCGAAAAACAAACTTTCTTAGTGTTTGTGAAATTTGGTGAAAAGTTATGTAGTAAAAGATACGATACAAATGATCTTAAAACACGTTATTTGAACTCCTCAAAGCGTTAAAATCATGTTTTGAATCGAAAAACAAACTTTCTTAGTGTTTGTGAAATTTGGTGAAAAGTTATGTCGTAAAAGATACGATACAAATGATCTCAAAACACGTTATTTGAACTCCTCAAAGCGTTAAAATCTTGTCTTGAATCAAAAAACAAACTTTCTTAGTGTATGTGAAATTTGGTGAAACGTTATGTAGTAAAAGATACGATGCAAATGATCTAAGAACATGTTATTTGAACTCCTCAAAGCGTTAAAATCTTGTTTTGAATCGAAAAACAAACTTTCTTAGTGTTTGTGAAATTTGGTGAAAAGTTATGTAGTAAAACATACGATACAAATGATCTCAAAACACGTTATTTGAACTCCTCAAAGCGTTATAATCTTGTTTTGAATCGAAAAACAAACTTTCTTAGTGTTTGTGAAATTTGGTGAAAAGTTATGTAGTAAAAGATACGATACAAATGATCTCAAAACACGTTATTTGAACTCCTCAAAGCGTTAAAATCTTGTTTTGAATCGAAAAACGAAGTTTCTTAGTGTATGTGAAATTTGGTGAAACGTTATGTTGTAAAAGATACGATGCAAATGATCTAAGAACATGTTATTTGAACTCCTCAAAGCGTTAAAATCATGTTTTGAATCGAAAAACAAACTTTCTTAGTGTATGTGAAATTTGGTGAAAAGTTATGTAGTAAAAGATACGATACAAATGATCTCAAAACACGTTATTTGAACTCCTCAAAGCGTTAAAATCTTGTTTTGAATCGAAAAACAAACTTTCTTAGTGTTTGTGAAATTTGGTGAAAAGTTATGTAGTAAAAGATACGATACAAATGATCTCAAAACACGTTATTTGAACTCCTGAAAGCGTTAAAATCTTGTTTTGAATCGAAAAACAAACTTTCTTAGTGTTTGTGAAATTTGGTGAAAAGTTATGTAGTAAAAGATACGATGCAAATGATCTCAGAACATGTTATTTGAACTCCTCAAAGCGGTAAAATCTTGTTTTGAATCGAAAAACAAACTTTCTTAGTGTTTGTGAAATTTGGTGAAAAGTTATGTAGTAAAAGATACGATACAAATGATCTTAAAACACGTTATTTGAACTCCTCAAAGCGTTAAAATCATGTTTTGAATCGAAAAACAAACTTTCTTAGTGTTTGTGAAATTTGGTGAAAAGTTATGTCGTAAAAGATACGATACAAATGATCTCAAAACACGTTATTTGAACTCCTCAAAGCGTTAAAATCTTGTTTTGAATCGAAAAACAAACTTTCTTAGTGTATGTGAAATTTGGTGAAACGTTATGTAGTAAAAGATACGATGCAAATGAACTAAGAACATGTTATTTGAACTCCTCAAAGCGTTAAAATCTTGTTTTGAATCGAAAAACAAACTTTCTTAGTGTTTGTGAAATTTGGTGAAAAGTTATGTAGTAAAAGATACGATACAAATGATCTTAAAACACGTTATTTGAACTCCTCAAAGCGTTAAAATCATGTTTTGAATCGAAAAACAAACTTTCTTAGTGTTTGTGAAATTTGGTGAAAAGTTATTTAGTAAAAGATACGATACAAATGATCTCAAAACACGTTATTTGAACTCCTCAAAGCGTTAAAATCTTGTTTTGAATCGAAAAACAAACTCTCTTAGTGTATGTGAAATTTGGTGAAACGTTATGTAGTAAAAGATACGATGCAAATGATCTAAGACCATGTTATTTGAACTCCTCAAAGCGTTAAAATCTTGTTTTGAATCGAAAAACAAACTTTCTTAGTGTTTGTGAAATTTGGTGAAAAGTTATGTAGTAAAAGATACGATACAAATGATCTTAAAACACGTTATTTGAACTCCTCAAAGCGTTAAAATCATGTTTTGAATCGAAAAACAAACTTTCTTAGTGTTTGTGAAATTTGGTGAAAAGTTATGTAGTAAAAGATACGATACAAATGATCTCAAAACACGCTATTTGAACTCCTCAAAGCGTTAAAATCTTGTTTTGAATCGAAAAACAAAATTTCTTAGTGTATGTGAAATTTGGTGAAATATGTAGTAAAATATACGATGCAAATGATCTAAGAACATGTTATTTGAACTCCTCAAAGCGTTAAAATCTTGTTTTGAATCGAAAAACAAACTTTCTTAGTGTTTGTGAAATTTGGTGAAAAGTTATGTAGTAAAAGATACGATACAAATGATCTCAAAACACGTTATTTGAACTCCTCAAAGCGTTATAATCTTGTTTTGAATCGAAAAACAAATTTTCTTAGTGTTTGTGAAATTTGGAGGAAAGTTATGTAGTAAAAGATACGATACAAATGATCTAAAAACATGTTATTTGAACTCCTCAAAGCGTTAAAATCTCGTTTTGAATCGAAAAACAAACTTTCTTAGTGTTTGTGAAATTTGGTGAAAAGTTATGTAGTAAAAGATACGATGCAAATGATCTAAGAGCATGTTATTTGAACTCCTCAAACCGTTCAAATCATGTTTTGAATCGAAAAACAAAGTTTCTTAGTGTTTGTGAAATTTGGTGAAAAGTTATGTAGTAAAATATACGATACAAATGATCTCAAAACACGTTATTTGAACTCCTGAAAGCGTTAAAATCTTGTTTTGAATCGAAAAACAAACTTTCTTAGTGTTTGTGAAATTTGGTGAAAAGTTATGTAGTAAAAGATACGATACAAATGATCTCAAAACACGTTATTTGAACTCCTCAAAGCGTTAAAATCTTGTTTTGAATAGAAAAACAAACTTTCTTAGTGTTTGTGAAATTTGGTGAAAAGTTATGTAGTAAAAGATACGATGCAAATGAACTAAGAACATGTTATTTGAACTCCTCAAAGCGTTAAAATCTTGTTTTGAATCGAAAAACAAACTTTCTTAGTGTTTGTGAAATTTGGTGAAAAGTTATGTAGTAAAAGATACGATACAAATGATCTTAAAACACGTTATTTGAACTCCTCAAAGCGTTAAAATCATGTTTTGAATCGAAAAACAAACTTTCTTAGTGTTTGTGAAATTTGGTGAAAAGTTATGTCGTAAAAGATACGATACAAATGATCTCAAAACACGTTATTTGAACTCCTCAAAGCGTTAAAATCTTGTCTTGAATCAAAAAACAAACTTTCTTAGTGTATGTGAAATTTGGTGAAACGTTATGTAGTAAAAGATACGATGCAAATGATCTAAGAACATGTTATTTGAACTCCTCAAAGCGTTAAAATCTTGTTTTGAATCGAAAAACAAACTTTCTTAGTGTTTGTGAAATTTGGTGAAAAGTTATGTAGTAAAACATACGATACAAATGATCTCAAAACACGTTATTTGAACTCCTCAAAGCGTTATAATCTTGTTTTGAATCGAAAAACAAACTTTCTTAGTGTTTGTGAAATTTGGTGAAAAGTTATGTAGTAAAAGATACGATACAAATGATCTCAAAACACGTTATTTGAACTCCTCAAAGCGTTAAAATCTTGTTTTGAATCGAAAAACGAAGTTTCTTAGTGTATGTGAAATTTGGTGAAACGTTATGTTGTAAAAGATACGATGCAAATGATCTAAGAACATGTTATTTGAACTCCTCAAAGCGTTAAAATCATGTTTTGAATCGAAAAACAAACTTTCTTAGTGTATGTGAAATTTGGTGAAAAGTTATGTAGTAAAAGATACGATACAAATGATCTCAAAACACGTTATTTGAACTCCTCAAAGCGTTAAAATCTTGTTTTGAATCGAAAAACAAACTTTCTTAGTGTTTGTGAAATTTGGTGAAAAGTTATGTAGTAAAAGATACGATACAAATGATCTCAAAACACGTTATTTGAACTCCTGAAAGCGTTAAAATCTTGTTTTGAATCGAAAAACAAACTTTCTTAGTGTTTGTGAAATTTGGTGAAAAGTTATGTAGTAAAAGATACGATGCAAATGATCTCAGAACATGTTATTTGAACTCCTCAAAGCGTTAAAATCTTGTTTTGAATCGAAAAACAAACTTTCTTAGTGTTTGTGAAATTTGGTGAAAAGTTATGTAGTAAAAGATACGATACAAATGATCTTAAAACACGTTATTTGAACTCCTCAAAGCGTTAAAATCATGTTTTGAATCGAAAAACAAACTTTCTTAGTGTTTGTGAAATTTGGTGAAAAGTTATGTCGTAAAAGATACGATACAAATGATCTCAAAACACGTTATTTGAACTCCTCAAAGCGTTAAAATCTTGTTTTGAATCGAAAAACAAACTTTCTTAGTGTATGTGAAATTTGGTGAAACGTTATGTAGTAAAAGATACGATGCAAATGATCTAAGAACATGTTATTTGAACTCCTCAAAGCGTTAAAATCTTGTTTTGAATCGAAAAACAAACTTTCTTAGTGTTTGTGAAATTTGGTGAAAAGTTATGTAGTAAAAGATACGATACAAATGATCTTAAAACACGTTATTTGAACTCCTCAAAGCGTTAAAATCATGTTTTGAATCGAAAAACAAACTTTCTTAGTGTTTGTGAAATTTGGTGAAAAGTTATGTAGTAAAACATACGATACAAATGATCTCAAAACACGTTATTTGAACTCCTCAAAGCGTTAAAATCTTGTTTTGAATCGAAAAACGAACTTTCTTAGTGTATGTGAAATTTGGTGAAACGTTATGTTGTAAAAGATACGATACAAATGATCTAAAAACATGTTATTTGAACTCCTCAAAGCGTTAAAATCATGTTTTGAATCGAAAAACAAACTTTCTTAGTGTATGTGAAATTTGGTGAAAAGTTATGTAGTAAAAGATACGATACAAATGATCTCAAAACACGTTATTTGAACTCCTCAAAGCGTTAAAATCTTGTTTTGAATCGAAAAACAAACTTTCTTAGTGTTTGTGAAATTTGGTGAAAAGTTATGTAGTAAAAGATACGATACAAATGATCTCAAAACACGTTATTTGAACTCCTGAAAGCGTTAAAATCTTGTTTTGAATCGAAAAACAAACTTTCTTAGTGTTTGTGAAATTTGGTGAAAAGTTATGTAGTAAAAGATACGATGCAAATGATCTCAGAACATGTTATTTGAACTCCTCAAAGCGTTAAAATCTTGTTTTGAATCGAAAAACAAACTTTCTTAGTGTTTGTGAAATTTGGTGAAAAGTTATGTAGTAAAAGATACGATACAAATGATCTTAAAACACGTTATTTGAACTCCTCAAAGCGTTAAAATCATGTTTTGAATCGAAAAACAAACTTTCTTAGTGTTTGTGAAATTTGGTGAAAAGTTATGTCGTAAAAGATACGATACAAATGATCTCAAAACACGTTATTTGAACTCCTCAAAGCGTTAAAATCTTGTTTTGAATCGAAAAACAAACTTTCTTAGTGTATGTGAAATTTGGTGAAACGTTATGTAGTAAAAGATACGATGCAAATGATCTAAGAACATGTTATTTGAACTCCTCAAAGCGTTAAAATCTTGTTTTGAATCGAAAAACAAACTTTCTTAGTGTTTGTGAAATTTGGTGAAAAGTTATGTAGTAAAAGATACGATACAAATGATCTTAAAACACGTTATTTGAACTCCTCAAAGCGTTAAAATCATGTTTTGAATCGAAAAACAAACTTTCTTAGTGTTTGTGAAATTTGGTGAAAAGTTATGTAGTAAAACATACGATACAAATGATCTCAAAACACGTTATTTGAACTCCTCAAAGCGTTATAATCTTGTTTTGAATCGAAAAACAAACTTTCTTAGTGTTTGTGAAATTTGGTGGAAAGTTATGTAGTAAAAGATACGATACAAATGATCTAAAAACATGTTATTTGAACTCCTCAAAGCGTTAAAATCTTGTTTTGAATCGAAAAACAAACTTTCTTAGTGTTTGTGAAATTTGGTGAAAAGTTATGTAGTAAAAGATACGATGCAAATGATCTAAGAACATGTTATTTGAACTCCTCAAAGCGTTCAAATCTTGTTTTGAATCGAAAAACAAACTTTCTTAGTGTTTGTGAAATTTGGTGAAAAGTTATGTAGTAAAAGATACGATACAAATAATCTTAAAACACGTTATTTGAACTCCTCAAAGCGTTAAAATCATGTTTTGAATCGAAAAACAAACTTTCTTAGTGTTTGTGAAATTTGGTGAAAAGTTATGTCGTAAAAGATACGATACAAATGATCTCAAAACACGTTATTTGAACTCCTCAAAGCGTTAAAATCTTGTCTTGAATCAAAAAACAAACTTTCTTAGTGTATGTGAAATTTGGTGAAACGTTATGTAGTAAAAGATACGATGCAAATGATCTAAGAACATGTTATTTGAACTCCTCAAAGCGTTAAAATCTTGTTTTGAATCGAAAAACAAACTTTCTTAGTGTTTGTGAAATTTGGTGAAAAGTTATGTAGTAAAACATACGATACAAATGATCTCAAAACACGTTATTTGAACTCCTCAAAGCGTTATAATCTTGTTTTGAATCGAAAAACAAACTTTCTTAGTGTTTGTGAAATTTGGTGAAAAGTTATGTAGTAAAAGATACGATACAAATGATCCTAAAACACGTTATTTGAACTCCTCAAAGCGTTAAAATCATGTTTTGAATCGAAAAACAAACTTTCTTAGTGTTTGTGAAATTTGGTGAAAAGTTATGTAGTAAAACATACGATACAAATGATCTCAAAACACGTTATTTGAACTCCTCAAAGCGTTATAATCTTGTTTTGAATCGAAAAACAAACTTTCTTAGTGTTTGTGAAATTTGGTGGAAAGTTATGTAGTAAAAGATACGATACAAATGATCTAAAAACATGTTATTTGAATTCCTCAAAGCGTTAAAATCTTGTTTTGAATCGAAAAACAAACTTTCTTAGTGTTTGTGAAATTTGGTGAAAAGTTATGTAGTAAAAGATACGATGCAAATGATCTAAGAACATGTTATTTGAACTCCTCAAAGCGTTCAAATCTTGTTTTGAATCGAAAAACAAACTTTCTTAGTGTTTGTGAAATTTGGTGAAAAGTTATGTAGTAAAAGATACGATGCAAATGATCTAAGAGCATGTTATTTGAACTCCTCAAAGCGTTCAAATCATGTTTTGAATCGAAAAACAAAGTTTCTTAGTGTTTGTGAAATTTGGTGAAAAGTTATGTAGTAAAAGATACGATACAAATGATCTCAAAAATCGTTATTTGAACTCCTGAAAGCGTTAAAATCTTGTTTTGAATCGAAAAACAAACTTTCTTAGTGTTTGTGAAATTTGGTGAAAAGTTATGTAGTAAAAGATACGATACAAATGATCTCAAAACACGTTATTTGAACTCCTCAAAGCGTTAAAATCTTGTTTTGAATAGAAAAACAAACTTTCTTAGTGTTTGTGAAATTTGGTGAAAAGTTATGTAGTAAAAGATACGATGCAAATGAACTAAGAACATGTTATTTGAACTCCTCAAAGCGTTAAAATCTTGTTTTGAATCGAAAAACAAACTTTCTTAGAGTTTGTGAAATTTGGTGAAAAGTTATGTAGTAAAAGATACGATACAAATGATCTTAAAACACGTTATTTGAACTCCTCAAAGCGTTAAAATCATGTTTTGAATCGAAAAACAAACTTTCTTAGTGTTTGTGAAATTTGGTGAAAAGTTATTTAGTAAAAGATACGATACAAATGATCTCAAAACACGTTATTTGAACTCCTCAAAGCGTTAAAATCTTGTTTTGAATCGAAAAACAAACTCTCTTAGTGTATGTGAAATTTGGTGAAACGTTATGTAGTAAAAGATACGATGCAAATGATCTAAGACCATGTTATTTGAACTCCTCAAAGCGTTAAAATCTTGTTTTGAATCGAAAAACAAACTTTCTTAGTGTTTGTGAAATTTGGTGAAAAGTTATGTAGTAAAAGATACGATACAAATGATCTTAAAACACGTTATTTGAACTCCTCAAAGCGTTAAAATCATGTTTTGAATCGAAAAACAAACTTTCTTAGTGTTTGTGAAATTTGGTGAAAAGTTATGTAGTAAAAGATACGATACAAATGATCTCAAAACACGCTATTTGAACTCCTCAAAGCGTTAAAATCTTGTTTTGAATCGAAAAACAAAATTTCTTAGTGTATGTGAAATTTGGTGAAATATGTAGTAAAATATACGATGCAAATGATCTAAGAACATGTTATTTGAACTCCTCAAAGCGTTAAAATCTTGTTTTGAATCGAAAAACAAACTTTCTTAGTGTTTGTGAAATTTGGTGAAAAGTTATGTAGTAAAAGATACGATACAAATGATCTTAAAACACGTTATTTGAACTCCTCAAAGCGTTAAAATCATGTTTTGAATCGAAAAACAAACTTTCTTAGTGTTTGTGAAATTTGGTGAAAAGTTATGTAGTAAAAGATACGATACAAATGATCTCAAAACACGTTATTTGAACTCCTCAAAGCGTTATAATCTTGTTTTGAATCGAAAAACAAATTTTCTTAGTGTTTGTGAAATTTGGAGGAAAGTTATGTAGTAAAAGATACGATACAAATGATCTAAAAACATGTTATTTGAACTCCTCAAAGCGTTAAAATCTCGTTTTGAATCGAAAAACAAACTTTCTTAGTGTTTGTGAAATTTGGTGAAAAGTTATGTAGTAAAAGGTACGATGCAAATGATCTAAGAGCATGTTATTTGAACTCCTCAAACCGTTCAAATCATGTTTTGAATCGAAAAACAAAGTTTCTTAGTGTTTGTGAAATTTGGTGAAAAGTTATGTAGTAAAATATACGATACAAATGATCTCAAAACACGTTATTTGAACTCCTGAAAGCGTTAAAATCTTGTTTTGAATCGAAAAACAAACTTTCTTAGAGTTTGTGAAATTTGGTGAAAAGTTATGTAGTAAAAGATACGATACAAATGATCTCAAAACACGTTATTTGAACTCCTCAAAGCGTTAAAATCTTGTTTTGAATAGAAAAACAAACTTTCTTAGTGTTTGTGAAATTTGGTGAAAAGTTATGTAGTAAAAGATACGATGCAAATGAACTAAGAACATGTTATTTGAACTCCTCAAAGCGTTAAAATCTTGTTTTGAATCGAAAAACAAACTTTCTTAGTGTTTGTGAAATTTGGTGAAAAGTTATGTAGTAAAAGATACGATACAAATGATCTTAAAACACGTTATTTGAACTCCTCAAAGCGTTAAAATCATGTTTTGAATCGAAAAACAAACTTTCTTAGTGTTTGTGAAATTTGGTGAAAAGTTATGTCGTAAAAGATACGATACAAATGATCTCAAAACACGTTATTTGAACTCCTCAAAGCGTTAAAATCTTGTCTTGAATCAAAAAACAAACTTTCTTAGTGTATGTGAAATTTGGTGAAACGTTATGTAGTAAAAGATACGATGCAAATGATCTAAGAACATGTTATTTGAACTCCTCAAAGCGTTAAAATCTTGTTTTGAATCGAAAAACAAACTTTCTTAGTGTTTGTGAAATTTGGTGAAAAGTTATGTAGTAAAACATACGATACAAATGATCTCAAAACACGTTATTTGAACTCCTCAAAGCGTTAAAATCATGTTTTGAATCGAAAAACAAACTTTCTTAGTGTTTGTGAAATTTGGTGAAAAGTTATGTAGTAAAACATACGATACAAATGATCTCAAAACACGTTATTTGAACTCCTCAAAGCGTTAAAATCTTGTTTTGAATCGAAAAACGAACTTTCTTAGTGTATGTGAAATTTGGTGAAACGTTATGTTGTAAAAGATACGATACAAATGATCTAAAAACATGTTATTTGAACTCCTCAAAGCGTTAAAATCATGTTTTGAATCGAAAAACAAACTTTCTTAGTGTATGTGAAATTTGGTGAAAAGTTATGTAGTAAAAGATACGATACAAATGATCTCAAAACACGTTATTTGAACTCCTCAATGCGTTAAAATCTTGTTTTGAATCGAAAAACAAACTTTCTTAGTGTTTGTGAAATTTGGTGAAAAGTTATGTAGTAAAAGATACGATACAAATGATCTCAAAACACGTTATTTGAACTCCTGAAAGCGTTAAAATCTTGTTTTGAATCGAAAAACAAACTTTCTTAGTGTTTGTGAAATTTGGTGAAAAGTTATGTAGTAAAAGATACGATGCAAATGATCTCAGAACATGTTATTTGAACTCCTCAAAGCGTTAAAATCTTGTTTTGAATCGAAAAACAAACTTTCTTAGTGTTTGTGAAATTTGGTGAAAAGTTATGTAGTAAAAGATACGATACAAATGATCTTAAAACACGTTATTTGAACTCCTCAAAGCGTTAAAATCATGTTTTGAATCGAAAAACAAACTTTCTTAGTGTTTGTGAAATTTGGTGAAAAGTTATGTCGTAAAAGATACGATACAAATGATCTCAAAACACGTTATTTGAACTCCTCAAAGCGTTAAAATCTTGTTTTGAATCGAAAAACAAACTTTCTTAGTGTATGTGAAATTTGGTGAAACGTTATGTAGTAAAAGATACGATGCAAATGATCTAAGAACATGTTATTTGAACTCCTCAAAGCGTTAAAATCTTGTTTTGAATCGAAAAACAAACTTTCTTAGTGTTTGTGAAATTTGGTGAAAAGTTATGTAGTAAAAGATACGATACAAATGATCTTAAAACACGTTATTTGAACTCCTCAAAGCGTTAAAATCATGTTTTGAATCGAAAAACAAACTTTCTTAGTGTTTGTGAAATTTGGTGAAAAGTTATGTAGTAAAACATACGATACAAATGATCTCAAAACACGTTATTTGAACTCCTCAAAGCGTTATAATCTTGTTTTGAATCGAAAAACAAACTTTCTTAGTGTTTGTGAAATTTGGTGGAAAGTTATGTAGTAAAATATACGATACAAATGATCTAAAAACATGTTATTTGAACTCCTCAAAGCGTTAAAATCTTGTTTTGAATAGAAAAACAAACTTTCTTAGTGTTTGTGAAATTTGTTGAAAAGTTATGTAGTAAAAGATACGATGCAAATGAACTAAGAACATGTTATTTGAACTCCTCAAAGCGTTAAAATCTTGTTTTGAATCGAAAAACAAACTTTCTTAGTGTTTGTGAAATTTGGTGAAAAGTTATGTAGTAAAAGATACGATACAAATGATCTTAAAACACGTTATTTGAACTCCTCAAAGCGTTAAAATCATGTTTTGAATCGAAAAACAAACTTTCTTAGTGTTTGTGAAATTTGGTGAAAAGTTATGTAGTAAAAGATACGATACAAATGATCTCAAAACACGTTATTTGAACTCCTCAAAGCGTTATAATCTTGTTTTGAATCGAAAAACAAATTTTCTTAGTGTTTGTGAAATTTGGAGGAAAGTTATGTAGTAAAAGATATGATACAAATGATCTAAAAACATGTTATTTGAACTCCTCAAAGCGTTAAAATCTCGTTTTGTATCGAAAAACAAACTTTCTTAGTGTTTGTGAAATTTGGTGAAAAGTTATGTAGTAAAAGGTACGATGCAAATGATCTAAGAGCATGTTATTTGAACTCCTCAAACCGTTCAAATCATGTTTTGAATCGAAAAACAAAGTTTCTTAGTGTTTGTGAAATTTGGTGAAAAGTTATGTAGTAAAATATACGATACAAATGATCTCAAAACACGTTATTTGAACTCCTGAAAGCGTTAAAATCTTGTTTTGAATCGAAAAACAAACTTTCTTAGTGTTTGTGAAATTTGGTGAAAAGTTATGTAGTAAAAGATACGATACAAATGATCTCAAAACACGTTATTTGAACTCCTCAAAGCGTTAAAATCTTGTTTTGAATAGAAAAACAAACTTTCTTAGTGTTTGTGAAATTTGGTGAAAAGTTATGTAGTAAAAGATACGATGCAAATGAACTAAGAACATGTTATTTGAACTCCTCAAAGCGTTAAAATCTTGTTTTGAATCGAAAAACAAACTTTCTTAGTGTTTGTGAAATTTGGTGAAAAGTTATGTAGTAAAAGATACGATACAAATGATCTTAAAACACGTTATTTGAACTCCTCAAAGCGTTAAAATCATGTTTTGAATCGAAAAACAAACTTTCTTAGTGTTTGTGAAATTTGGTGAAAAGTTATGTCGTAAAAGATACGATACAAATGATCTCAAAACACGTTATTTGAACTCCTCAAAGCGTTAAAATCTTGTCTTGAATCAAAAAACAAACTTTCTTAGTGTATGTGAAATTTGGTGAAACGTTATGTAGTAAAAGATACGATGCAAATGATCTAAGAACATGTTATTTGAACTCCTCAAAGCGTTAAAATCTTGTTTTGAATCGAAAAACAAACTTTCTTAGTGTTTGTGAAATTTGGTGAAAAGTTATGTAGTAAAACATACGGTACAAATGATCTCAAAACACGTTATTTGAACTCCTCAAAGCGTTATAATCTTGTTTTGAATCGAAAAACAAACTTTCTTAGTGTTTGTGAAATTTGGTGAAAAGTTATGTAGTAAAAGATACGATACAAATGATCTCAAAACACGTTATTTGAACTCCTCAAAGCGTTAAAATCTTGTTTTGAATCGAAAAACGAACTTTCTTAGTGTATGTGAAATTTGGTGAAACGTTATGTTGTAAAAGATACGATGCAAATGATCTAAGAACATGTTATTTGAACTCCTCAAAGCGTTAGAATCATGTTTTGAATCGAAAAACAAACTTTCTTAGTGTATGTGAAATTTGGTGAAAAGTTATGTAGTAAAAGATACGATACAAATGATCTCAAAACACGTTATTTGAACTCCTCAAAGCGTTAAAATCTTGTTTTGAATCGAAAAACAAACTTTCTTTGTGTTTGTGAAATTTGGTGAAAAGTTATGTAGTAAAAGATACGATACAAATGATCTCAAAACACGTTATTTGAACTCCTGAAAGCGTTAAAATCTTGTTTTGAATCGAAAAACAAACTTTCTTAGTGTTTGTGAAATTTGGTGAAAAGTTATGTAGTAAAAGATACGATGCAAATGATCTCAGAACACGTTATTTGAACTCCTCAAAGCGTTAAAATCTTGTTTTGAATCGAAAAACAAACTTTCTTAGTGTTTGTGAAATTTGGTGAAAAGTTATGTAGTAAAAGATACGATACAAATGATCTTAAAACACGTTATTTGAACTCCTCAAAGCGTTAAAATCATGTTTTGAATCGAAAAACAAACTTTCTTAGTGTTTGTGAAATTTGGTGAAAAGTTATGTCGTAAAAGATACGATACAAATGATCTCAAAACACGTTATTTGAACTCCTCAAAGCGTTAAAATCTTGTTTTGAATCGAAAAACAAACTTTCTTAGTGTATGTGAAATTTGGTGAAACGTTATGTAGTAAAAGATACGATGCAAATGATCTAAGAACATGTTATTTGAACTCCTCAAAGCGTTAAAATCTTGTTTTGAATCGAAAAACAAACTTTCTTAGTGTTTGTGAAATTTGGTGAAAAGTTATGTAGTAAAAGATACGATACAAATGATCTTAAAACACGTTATTTGAACTCCTCAAAGCGTTAAAATCATGTTTTGAATCGAAAAACAAACTTTCTTAGTGTTTGTGAAATTTGGTGAAAAGTTATGTAGTAAAACATACGATACAAATGATCTCAAAACACGTTATTTGAACTCCTCAAAGCGTTAAAATCTTGTTTTGAATCGAAAAACGAACTTTCTTAGTGTATGTGAAATTTGGTGAAACGTTATGTTGTAAAAGATACGATACAAATGATCTAAAAACATGTTATTTGAACTCCTCAAAGCGTTAAAATCATGTTTTGAATCGAAAAACAAACTTTCTTAGTGTATGTGAAATTTGGTGAAAAGTTATGTAGTAAAAGATACGATACAAATGATCTCAAAACACGTTATTTGAACTCCTCAAAGCGTTAAAATCTTGTTTTGAATCGAAAAACAAACTTTCTTAGTGTTTGTGAAATTTGGTGAAAAGTTATGTAGTAAAAGATACGATACAAATGATCTCAAAACACGTTATTTGAACTCCTGAAAGCGTTAAAATCTTGTTTTGAATCGAAAAACAAACTTTCTTAGTGTTTGTGAAATTTGGTGAAAAGTTATGTAGTAAAAGATACGATGCAAATGATCTCAGAACATGTTATTTGAACTCCTCAAAGCGTTAAAATCTTGTTTTGAATCGAAAAACAAACTTTCTTATAGTTTGTGAAATTTGGTGAAAAGTTATGTAGTAAAAGATACGATACAAATGATCTTAAAACACGTTATTTGAACTCCTCAAAGCGTTAAAATCATGTTTTGAATCGAAAAACAAACTTTCTTAGTGTTTGTGAAATTTGGTGAAAAGTTATGTCGTAAAAGATACGATACAAATGATCTCAAAACACGTTATTTGAACTCCTCAAAGCGTTAAAATCTTGTTTTGAATCGAAAAACAAACTTTCTTAGTGTATGTGAAATTTGGTGAAACGTTATGTAGTAAAAGATACGATGCAAATGATCTAAGAACATGTTATTTGAACTCCTCAAAGCGTTAAAATCTTGTTTTGAATCGAAAAACAAACTTTCTTAGTGTTTGTGAAATTTGGTGAAAAGTTATGTAGTAAAAGATACGATACAAATGATCTTAAAACACGTTATTTGAACTCCTCAAAGCGTTAAAATCATGTTTTTAATCGAAAAACAAACTTTCTTAGTGTTTGTGAAATTTGGTGAAAAGTTATGTAGTAAAACATACGATACAAATGATCTCAAAACACGTTATTTGAACTCCTCAAAGCGTTATAATCTTGTTTTGAATCGAAAAACAAACTTTCTTAGTGTTTGTGAAATTTGGTGGAAAGTTATGTAGTAAAAGATACGATACAAATGATCTAAAAACATGTTATTTGAACTCCTCAAAGCGTTAAAATCTTGTTTTGAATCGAAAAACAAACTTTCTTAGTGTTTGTGAAATTTGGTGAAAAGTTATGTAGTAAAAGATACGATGCAAATGATCTAAGAACATGTTATTTGAACTCCTCAAAGCGTTCAAATCTTGTTTTGAATCGAAAAACAAACTTTCTTAGTGTTTGTGAAATTTGGTGAAAAGTTATGTAGTAAAAGATACGATACAAATGATCTTAAAACACGTTATTTGAACTCCTCAAAGCGTTAAAATCATGTTTTGAATCGAAAAACAAACTTTCTTAGTGTTTGTGAAATTTGGTGAAAAGTTATGTCGTAAAAGATACGATACAAATGATCTCAAAACACGTTATTTGAACTCCTCAAAGCGTTAAAATCTTGTCTTGAATCAAAAAACAAACTTTCTTAGTGTATGTGAAATTTGGTGAAACGTTATGTAGTAAAAGATACGATGCAAATGATCTAAGAACATGTTATTTGAACTCCTCAAAGCGTTAAAATCTTGTTTTGAATCGAAAAACAAACTTTCTTAGTGTTTGTGAAATTTGGTGAAAAGTTATGTAGTAAAACATACGATACAAATGATCTCAAAACACGTTATTTGAACTCGTCAAAGCGTTATAATCTTGTTTTGAATCGAAAAACAAACTTTCTTAGTGTTTGTGAAATTTGGTGAAAAGTTATGTAGTAAAAGATACGATACAAATGATCTCAAAACACGTTATTTGAACTCCTCAAAGCGTTAAAATCTTGTTTTGAATCGAAAAACGAACTTTCTTAGTGTATGTGAAATTTGGTGAAACGTTATGTTGTAAAAGATACGATGCAAATGATCTAAGAACATGTTATTTGAACTCCTCAAAGCGTTAAAATCATGTTTTGAATCGAAAAACAAACTTTCTTAGTGTATGTGAAATTTGGTGAAAAGTTATGTAGTAAAAGATACGATACAAATGATCTCAAAACACGTTATTTGAACTCCTCAAAGCGTTAAAATCTTGTTTTGAATCGAAAAACAAACTTTCTTAGTGTTTGTGAAATTTGGTGAAAAGTTATGTAGTAAAAGATACGATACAAATGATCTCAAAACACGTTATTTGAACTCCTGAAAGCGTTAAAATTTTGTTTTGAATCGAAAAACAAACTTTCTTAGTGTTTGTGAAATTTGGTGAAAAGTTATGTAGTAAAAGATACGATGCAAATGATCTCAGAACATGTTATTTGAACTCCTCAAAGCGTTAAAATCTTGTTTTGAATCGAAAAACAAACTTTCTTAGTGTTTGTGAAATTTGGTGAAAAGTTATGTAGTAAAAGATACGATACAAATGATCTTAAAACACGTTATTTGAACTCCTCAAAGCGTTAAAATCATGTTTTGAATCGAAAAACAAACTTTCTTAGTGTTTGTGAAATTTGGTGAAAAGTTATGTCGTAAAAGATACGATACAAATGATCTCAAAACACGTTATTTGAACTCCTCAAAGCGTTAAAATCTTGTTTTGAATCGAAAAACAAACTTTCTTAGTGTATGTGAAATTTGGTGAAACGTTATGTAGTAAAAGATACGATGCAAATGATCTAAGAACATGTTATTTGAACTCCTCAAAGCGTTAAAATCTTGTTTTGAATCGAAAAACAAACTTTCTTAGTGTTTGTGAAATTTGGTGAAAAGTTATGTAGTAAAAGATACGATACAAATGATCTTAAAACACGTTATTTGAACTCCTCAAAGCGTTAAAATCATGTTTTGAATCGAAAAACAAACTTTCTTAGTGTTTGTGAAATTTGGTGAAAAGTTATGTAGTAAAACATACGATACAAATGATCTCAAAACACGTTATTTGAACTCCTCAAAGCGTTAAAATCTTGTTTTGAATCGAAAAACGAACTTTCTTAGTGTATGTGAAATTTGGTGAAACGTTATGTTGTAAAAGATACGATACAAATGATCTAAAAACATGTTATTTGAACTCCTCAAAGCGTTAAAATCATGTTTTGAATCAAAAAACAAACTTTCTTAGTGTATGTGAAATTTGGTGAAAAGTTATGTAGTAAAAGATACGATACAAATGATCTCAAAACACGTTATTTGAACTCCTCAATGCGTTAAAATCTTGTTTTGAATCGAAAAACAAACTTTCTTAGTGTTTGTGAAATTTGGTGAAAAGTTATGTAGTAAAAGATACGATACAAATGATCTCAAAACACGTTATTTGAACTCCTCAAAGCGTTAAAATCATGTTTTGAATCGAAAAACAAACTTTCTTAGTGTTTGTGAAATTTGGTGAAAAGTTATGTCGTAAAAGATACGATACAAATGATCTCAAAACACGTTATTTGAACTCCTCAAAGCGTTAAAATCTTGTCTTGAATCAAAAAACAAACTTTCTTAGTGTATGTGAAATTTGGTGAAACGTTATGTAGTAAAAGATACGATGCAAATGATCTAAGAACATGTTATTTGAACTCCTCAAAGCGTTAAAATCTTGTTTTGAATCGAAAAACAAACTTTCTTAGTGTTTGTGAAATTTGGTGAAAAGTTATGTAGTAAAACATACGATACAAATGATCTCAAAACACGTTATTTGAACTCCTCAAAGCGTTATAATCTTGTTTTGAATCGAAAAACAAACTTTCTTAGTGTTTGTGAAATTTGGTGAAAAGTTATGTAGTAAAAGATACGATACAAATGATCTCAAAACACGTTATTTGAACTCCTCAAAGCGTTAATATCTTGTTTTGAATCGAAAAACGAACTTTCTTAGTGTATGTGAAATTTGGTGAAACGTTATGTTGTAAAAGATACGATGCAAATGATCTAAGAACATGTTATTTGAACTCCTCAAAGCGTTAAAATCATGTTTTGAATCGAAAAACAAACTTTCTTAGTGTATGTGAAATTTGGTGAAAAGTTATGTAGTAAAAGATACGATACAAATGATCTCAAAACACGTTATTTGAACTCCTCAAAGCGTTAAAATCTTGTTTTGAATCGAAAAACAAACTTTCTTAGTGTTTGTGAAATTTGGTGAAAAGTTATGTAGTAAAAGATACGATACAAATGATCTCAAAACACGTTATTTGAACTCCTGAAAGCGTTAAAATTTTGTTTTGAATCGAAAAACAAACTTTCTTAGTGTTTGTGAAATTTGGTGAAAAGTTATGTAGTAAAAGATACGATGCAAATGATCTCAGAACATGTTATTTGAACTCCTCAAAGCGTTAAAATCTTGTTTTGAATCGAAAAACAAACTTTCTTAGTGTTTGTGAAATTTGGTGAAAAGTTATGTAGTAAAAGATACGATACAAATGATCTTAAAACACGTTATTTGAACTCCTCAAAGCGTTAAAATCATGTTTTGAATCGAAAAACAAACTTTCTTAGTGTTTGTGAAATTTGGTGAAAAGTTATGTCGTAAAAGATACGATACAAATGATCTCAAAACACGTTATTTGAACTCCTCAAAGCGTTAAAATCTTGTTTTGAATCGAAAAACAAACTTTCTTAGTGTATGTGAAATTTGGTGAAACGTTATGTAGTAAAAGATACGATGCAAATGATCTAAGAACATGTTATTTGAACTCCTCAAAGCGTTAAAATCTTGTTTTGAATCGAAAAACAAACTTTCTTAGTGTTTGTGAAATTTGGTGAAAAGTTATGTAGTAAAAGATACGATACAAATGATCTTAAAACACGTTATTTGAACTCCTCAAAGCGTTAAAATCATGTTTTGAATCGAAAAACAAACTTTCTTAGTGTTTGTGAAATTTGGTGAAAAGTTATGTAGTAAAACATACGATACAAATGATCTCAAAACACGTTATTTGAACTCCTCAAAGCGTTAAAATCTTGTTTTGAATCGAAAAACGAACTTTCTTAGTGTATGTGAAATTTGGTGAAACGTTATGTTGTAAAAGATACGATACAAATGATCTAAAAACATGTTATTTGAACTCCTCAAAGCGTTAAAATCATGTTTTGAATCGAAAAACAAACTTTCTTAGTGTATGTGAAATTTGGTGAAAAGTTATGTAGTAAAAGATACGATACAAATGATCTCAAAACACGTTATTTGAACTCCTCAATGCGTTAAAATCTTGTTTTGAATCGAAAAACAAACTTTCTTAGTGTTTGTGAAATTTGGTGAAAAGTTATGTAGTAAAAGATACGATACAAATGATCTCAAAACACGTTATTTGAACTCCTGAAAGCGTTAAAATCTTGTTTTGAATCGAAAAACAAACTTTCTTAGTGTTTGTGAAATTTGGTGAAAAGTTATGTAGTAAAAGATACGATGCAAATGATCTCAGAACATGTTATTTGAACTCCTCAAAGCGTTAAAATCTTGTTTTGAATCGAAAAACAAACTTTCTTAGTGTTTGTGAAATTTGGTGAAAAGTTATGTAGTAAAAGATACGATACAAATGATCTTAAAACACGTTATTTGAACTCCTCAAAGCGTTAAAATCATGTTTTGAATCGAAAAACAAACTTTCTTAGTGTTTGTGAAATTTGGTGAAAAGTTATGTCGTAAAAGATACGATACAAATGATCTCAAAACACGTTATTTGAACTCCTCAAAGCGTTAAAATCTTGTTTTGAATCGAAAAACAAACTTTCTTAGTGTATGTGAAATTTGGTGAAACGTTATGTAGTAAAAGATACGATGCAAATGATCTAAGAACATGTTATTTGAACTCCTCAAAGCGTTAAAATCTTGTTTTGAATCGAAAAACAAACTTTCTTAGTGTTTGTGAAATTTGGTGAAAAGTTATGTAGTAAAAGATACGATACAAATGATCTTAAAACACGTTATTTGAACTCCTCAAAGCGTTAAAATCATGTTTTGAATCGAAAAACAAACTTTCTTAGTGTTTGTGAAATTTGGTGAAAAGTTATGTAGTAAAACATACGATACAAATGATCTCAAAACACGTTATTTGAACTCCTCAAAGCGTTATAATCTTGTTTTGAATCGAAAAACAAACTTTCTTAGTGTTTGTGAAATTTGGTGGAAAGTTATGTAGTAAAAGATACGATACAAATGATCTAAAAACATGTTATTTGAACTCCTCAAAGCGTTAAAATCTTGTTTTGAATCGAAAAACAAACTTTCTTAGTGTTTGTGAAATTTGGTGAAAAGTTATGTAGTAAAAGATACGATGCAAATGATCTAAGAACATGTTATTTGAACTCCTCAAAGCGTTCAAATCTTGTTTTGAATCGAAAAACAAACTTTCTTAGTGTTTGTGAAATTTGGTGAAAAGTTATGTAGTAAAAGATACGATACAAATGATCTTAAAACACGTTATTTGAACTCCTCAAAGCGTTAAAATCATGTTTTGAATCGAAAAACAAACTTTCTTAGTGTTTGTGAAATTTGGTGAAAAGTTATGTCGTAAAAGATACGATACAAATGATCTCAAAACACGTTATTTGAACTCCTCAAAGCGTTAAAATCTTGTCTTGAATCAAAAAACAAACTTTCTTAGTGTATGTGAAATTTGGTGAAACGTTATGTAGTAAAAGATACGATGCAAATGATCTAAGAACATGTTATTTGAACTCCTCAAAGCGTTAAAATCTTGTTTTGAATCGAAAAACAAACTTTCTTAGTGTTTGTGAAATTTGGTGAAAAGTTATGTAGTAAAACATACGATACAAATGATCTCAAAACACGTTATTTGAACTCCTCAAAGCGTTATAATCTTGTTTTGAATCGAAAAACAAACTTTCTTAGTGTTTGTGAAATTTGGTGAAAAGTTATGTAGTAAAAGATACGATACAAATGATCTCAAAACACGTTATTTGAACTCCTCAAAGCGTTAAAATCTTGTTTTGAATCGAAAAACGAACTTTCTTAGTGTATGTGAAATTTGGTGAAACGTTATGTTGTAAAAGATACGATGCAAATGATCTAAGAACATGTTATTTGAACTCCTCAAAGCGTTAAAATCATGTTTTGAATCGAAAAACAAACTTTCTTAGTGTATGTGAAATTTGGTGAAAAGTTATGTAGTAAAAGATACGATACAAATGATCTCAAAACACGTTATTTGAACTCCTCAAAGCGTTAAAATCTTGTTTTGAATCGAAAAACAAACTTTCTTAGTGTTTGTGAAATTTGGTGAAAAGTTATGTAGTAAAAGATACGATACAAATGATCTCAAAACACGTTATTTGAACTCCTGAAAGCGTTAAAATCTTGTTTTGAATCGAAAAACAAACTTTCTTAGTGTTTGTGAAATTTGGTGAAAAGTTATGTAGTAAAAGATACGATGCAAATGATCTCAGAACATGTTATTTGAACTCCTCAAAGCGTTAAAATCTTGTTTTGAATCGAAAAACAAACTTTCTTAGTGTTTGTGAAATTTGGTGAAAAGTTATGTAGTAAAAGATACGATACAAATGATCTTAAAACACGTTATTTGAACTCCTCAAAGCGTTAAAATCATGTTTTGAATCGAAAAACAAACTTTCTTAGTGTTTGTGAAATTTGGTGAAAAGTTATGTCGTAAAAGATACGATACAAATGATCTCAAAACACGTTATTTGAACTCCTCAAAGCGTTAAAATCTTGTTTTGAATCGAAAAACAAACTTTCTTAGTGTATGTGAAATTTGGTGAAACGTTATGTAGTAAAAGATACGATGCAAATGATCTAAGAACATGTTATTTGAACTCCTCAAAGCGTTAAAATCTTGTTTTGAATCGAAAAACAAACTTTCTTAGTGTTTGTGAAATTTGGTGAAAAGTTATGTAGTAAAAGATACGATACAAATGATCTTAAAACACGTTATTTGAACTCCTCAAAGCGTTAAAATCATGTTTTGAATCGAAAAACAAACTTTCTTAGTGTTTGTGAAATTTGGTGAAAAGTTATGTAGTAAAACATACGATACAAATGATCTCAAAACACGTTATTTGAACTCCTCAAAGCGTTAAAATCTTGTTTTGAATCGAAAAACGAACTTTCTTAGTGTATGTGAAATTTGGTGAAACGTTATGTTGTAAAAGATACGATACAAATGATCTTAAAACACGTTATTTGAACTCCTCAAAGCGTTAAAATCATGTTTTGAATCGAAAAACAAACTTTCTTAGTGTTTGTGAAATTTGGTGAAAAGTTATGTCGTAAAAGATACGATACAAATGATCTCAAAACACGTTATTTGAACTCCTCAAAGCGTTAAAATCTTGTTTTGAATCGAAAAACAAACTTTCTTAGTGTATGTGAAATTTGGTGAAACGTTATGTAGTAAAAGATACGATGCAAATGATCTAAGAACAAGTTATTTGAACTCCTCAAAGCGTTAAAATCTTGTTTTGAATCGAAAAACAAACTTTCTTAGTGTTTGTGAAATTTGGTGAAAAGTTATGTAGTAAAAGATACGATACAAATGATCTTAAAACACGTTATTTGAACTCCTCAAAGCGTTAAAATCATGTTTTGAATCGAAAAACAAACTTTCTTAGTGTTTGTGAAATTTGGTGAAAAGTTATGTAGTAAAACATACGATACAAATGATCTCAAAACACGTTATTTGAACTCCTCAAAGCGTTATAATCTTGTTTTGAATCGAAAAACAAACTTTCTTAGTGTTTGTGAAATTTGGTGGAAAGTTATGTAGTAAAAGATACGATACAAATGATCTAAAAACATGTTATTTGAACTCCTCAAAGCGTTAAAATCTTGTTTTGAATCGAAAAACAAACTTTCTTAGTGTTTGTGAAATTTGGTGAAAAGTTATGTAGTAAAAGATACGACGCAAATGATCTAAGAACATGTTATTTGAACTCCTCAAAGCGTTCAAATCTTGTTTTGAATCGAAAAACAAACTTTCTTAGTGTTTGTGAAATTTGGTGAAAAGTTATGTAGTAAAAGATACGATACAAATGATCTTAAAACACGTTATTTGAACTCCTCAAAGCGTTAAAATCATGTTTTGAATCGAAAAACAAACTTTCTTAGTGTTTGTGAAATTTGGTGAAAAGTTATGTCGTAAAAGATACGATACAAATGATCTCAAAACACGTTATTTGAACTCCTCAAAGCGTTAAAATCTTGTCTTGAATCAAAAAACAAACTTTCTTAGTGTATGTGAAATTTGGTGAAACGTTATGTAGTAAAAGATACGATGCAAATGATCTAAGAACATGTTATTTGAACTCCTCAAAGCGTTAAAATCTTGTTTTGAATCGAAAAACAAACTTTCTTAGTGTTTGTGAAATTTGGTGAAAAGTTATGTAGTAAAACATACGATACAAATGATCTCAAAACACGTTATTTGAACTCCTCAAAGCGTTATAATCTTGTTTTGAATCGAAAAACAAACTTTCTTAGTGTTTGTGAAATTTGGTGAAAAGTTATGTAGTAAAAGATACGATACAAATGATCTCAAAACACGTTATTTGAACTCCTCAAAGCGTTAAAATCTTGTTTTGAATCGAAAAACGAACTTTCTTAGTGTATGTGAAATTTGGTGAAACGTTATGTTGTAAAAGATACGATGCAAATGATCTAAGAACATGTTATTTGAACTCCTCAAAGCGTTAAAATCATGTTTTGAATCGAAAAACAAACTTTCTTAGTGTATGTGAAATTTGGTGAAAAGTTATGTAGTAAAAGATACGATACAAATGATCTCAAAACACGTTATTTGAACTCCTCAAAGCGTTAAAATCTTGTTTTGAATCGAAAAACAAACTTTCTTAGTGTTTGTGAAATTTGGTGAAAAGTTATGTAGTAAAAGATACGATACAAATGATCTCAAAACACGTTATTTGAACTCCTGAAAGCGTTAAAATCTTGTTTTGAATCGAAAAACAAACTTTCTTAGTGTTTGTGAAATTTGGTGAAAAGTTATGTAGTAAAAGATACGATGCAAATGATCTCAGAACATGTTATTTGAACTCCTCAAAGCGTTAAAATCTTGTTTTGAATCGAAAAACAAACTTTCTTAGTGTTTGTGAAATTTGGTGAAAAGTTATGTAGTAAAAGATACGATACAAATGATCTTAAAACACGTTATTTGAACTCCTCAAAGCGTTAAAATCATGTTTTGAATCGAAAAACAAACTTTCTTAGTGTTTGTGAAATTTGGTGAAAAGTTATGTCGTAAAAGATACGATACAAATGATCTCAAAACACGTTATTTGAACTCCTCAAAGCGTTAAAATCTTGTTTTGAATCGAAAAACAAACTTTCTTAGTGTATGTGAAATTTGGTGAAACGTTATGTAGTAAAAGATACGATGCAAATGATCTAAGAACATGTTATTTGAACTCCTCAAAGCGTTAAAATCTTGTTTTGAATCGAAAAACAAACTTTCTTAGTGTTTGTGAAATTTGGTGAAAAGTTATGTAGTAAAAGATACGATACAAATGATCTTAAAACACGTTATTTGAACTCCTCAAAGCGTTAAAATCATGTTTTGAATCGAAAAACAAACTTTCTTAGTGTTTGTGAAATTTGGTGAAAAGTTATGTAGTAAAACATACGATACAAATGATCTCAAAACACGTTATTTGAACTCCTCAAAGCGTTAAAATCTTGTTTTGAATCGAAAAACGAACTTTCTTAGTGTATGTGAAATTTGGTGAAACGTTATGTTGTAAAAGATACGATACAAATGATCTTAAAACACGTTATTTGAACTCCTCAAAGCGTTAAAATCATGTTTTGAATCGAAAAACAAACTTTCTTAGTGTTTGTGAAATTTGGTGAAAAGTTATGTCGTAAAAGATACGATACAAATGATCTCAAAACACGTTATTTGAACTCCTCAAAGCGTTAAAATCTTGTTTTGAATCGAAAAACAAACTTTCTTAGTGTATGTGAAATTTGGTGAAACGTTATGTAGTAAAAGATACGATGCAAATGATCTAAGAACATGTTATTTGAACTCCTCAAAGCGTTAAAATCTTGTTTTGAATCGAAAAACAAACTTTCTTAGTGTTTGTGAAATTTGGTGAAAAGTTATGTAGTAAAAGATACGATACAAATGATCTTAAAACACGTTATTTGAACTCCTCAAAGCGTTAAAATCATGTTTTGAATCGAAAAACAAACTTTCTTAGTGTTTGTGAAATTTGGTGAAAAGTTATGTAGTAAAACATACGATACAAATGATCTCAAAACACGTTATTTGAACTCCTCAAAGCGTTATAATCTTGTTTTGAATCGAAAAACAAACTTTCTTAGTGTTTGTGAAATTTGGTGGAAAGTTATGTAGTAAAAGATACGATACAAATGATCTAAAAACATGTTATTTGAACTCCTCAAAGCGTTAAAATCTTGTTTTGAATCGAAAAACAAACTTTCTTAGTGTTTGTGAAATTTGGTGAAAAGTTATGTAGTAAAAGATACGATGCAAATGATCTAAGAACATGTTATTTGAACTCCTCAAAGCGTTCAAATCTTGTTTTGAATCGAAAAACAAACTTTCTTAGTGTTTGTGAAATTTGGTGAAAAGTTATGTAGTAAAAGATACGATACAAATGATCTTAAAACACGTTATTTGAACTCCTCAAAGCGTTAAAATCATGTTTTGAATCGAAAAACAAACTTTCTTAGTGTTTGTGAAATTTGGTGAAAAGTTATGTCGTAAAAGATACGATACAAATGATCTCAAAACACGTTATTTGAACTCCTCAAAGCGTTAAAATCTTGTCTTGAATCAAAAAACAAACTTTCTTAGTGTATGTGAAATTTGGTGAAACGTTATGTAGTAAAAGATACGATGCAAATGATCTAAGAACATGTTATTTGAACTCCTCAAAGCGTTAAAATCTTGTTTTGAATCGAAAAACAAACTTTCTTAGTGTTTGTGAAATTTGGTGAAAAGTTATGTAGTAAAACATACGATACAAATGATCTCAAAACACGTTATTTGAACTCCTCAAAGCGTTATAATCTTGTTTTGAATCGAAAAACAAACTTTCTTAGTGTTTGTGAAATTTGGTGAAAAGTTATGTAGTAAAAGATACGATACAAATGATCTCAAAACACGTTATTTGAACTCCTCAAAGCGTTAAAATCTTGTTTTGAATCGAAAAACGAACTTTCTTAGTGTATGTGAAATTTGGTGAAACGTTATGTTGTAAAAGATACGATGCAAATGATCTAAGAACATGTTATTTGAACTCCTCAAAGCGTTAAAATCATGTTTTGAATCGAAAAACAAACTTTCTTAGTGTATGTGAAATTTGGTGAAAAGTTATGTAGTAAAAGATACGATACAAATGATCTCAAAACACGTTATTTGAACTCCTCAAAGCGTTAAAATCTTGTTTTGAATCGAAAAACAAACTTTCTTAGTGTTTGTGAAATTTGGTGAAAAGTTATGTAGTAAAAGATACGATACAAATGATCTCAAAACACGTTATTTGAACTCCTGAAAGCGTTAAAATCTTGTTTTGAATCGAAAAACAAACTTTCTTAGTGTTTGTGAAATTTGGTGAAAAGTTATGTAGTAAAAGATACGATGCAAATGATCTCAGAACATGTTATTTGAACTCCTCAAAGCGTTAAAATCTTGTTTTGAATCGAAAAACAAACTTTCTTAGTGTTTGTGAAATTTGGTGAAAAGTTATGTAGTAAAAGATACGATACAAATGATCTTAAAACACGTTATTTGAACTCCTCAAAGCGTTAAAATCATGTTTTGAATCGAAAAACAAACTTTCTTAGTGTTTGTGAAATTTGGTGAAAAGTTATGTCGTAAAAGATACGATACAAATGATCTCAAAACACGTTATTTGAACTCCTCAAAGCGTTAAAATCTTGTTTTGAATCGAAAAACAAACTTTCTTAGTGTATGTGAAATTTGGTGAAACGTTATGTAGTAAAAGATACGATGCAAATGATCTAAGAACATGTTATTTGAACTCCTCAAAGCGTTAAAATCTTGTTTTGAATCGAAAAACAAACTTTCTTAGTGTTTGTGAAATTTGGTGAAAAGTTATGTAGTAAAAGATACGATACAAATGATCTTAAAACACGTTATTTGAACTCCTCAAAGCGTTAAAATCATGTTTTGAATCGAAAAACAAACTTTCTTAGTGTTTGTGAAATTTGGTGAAAAGTTATGTAGTAAAACATACGATACAAATGATCTCAAAACACGTTATTTGAACTCCTCAAAGCGTTAAAATCTTGTTTTGAATCGAAAAACGAACTTTCTTAGTGTATGTGAAATTTGGTGAAACGTTATGTTGTAAAAGATACGATACAAATGATCTAAAAACATGTTATTTGAACTCCTCAAAGCGTTAAAATCATGTTTTGAATCGAAAAACAAACTTTCTTAGTGTATGTGAAATTTGGTGAAAAGTTATGTAGTAAAAGATACGATACAAATGATCTCAAAACACGTTATTTGAACTCCTCAAAGCGTTAAAATCTTGTTTTGAATCGAAAAACAAACTTTCTTAGTGTTTGTGAAATTTGGTGAAAAGTTATGTAGTAAAAGATACGATACAAATGATCTCAAAACACGTTATTTGAACTCCTGAAAGCGTTAAAATCTTGTTTTGAATCGAAAAACAAACTTTCTTAGTGTTTGTGAAATTTGGTGAAAAGTTATGTAGTAAAAGATACGATGCAAATGATCTCAGAACATGTTATTTGAACTCCTCAAAGCGTTAAAATCTTGTTTTGAATCGAAAAACAAACTTTCTTAGTGTTTGTGAAATTTGGTGAAAAGTTATGTAGTAAAAGATACGATACAAATGATCTTAAAACACGTTATTTGAACTCCTCAAAGCGTTAAAATCATGTTTTGAATCGAAAAACAAACTTTCTTAGTGTTTGTGAAATTTGGTGAAAAGTTATGTCGTAAAAGATACGATACAAATGATCTCAAAACACGTTATTTGAACTCCTCAAAGCGTTAAAATCTTGTTTTGAATCGAAAAACAAACTTTCTTAGTGTATGTGAAATTTGGTGAAACGTTATGTAGTAAAAGATACGATGCAAATGATCTAAGAACATGTTATTTGAACTCCTCAAAGCGTTAAAATCTTGTTTTGAATCGAAAAACAAACTTTCTTAGTGTTTGTGAAATTTGGTGAAAAGTTATGTAGTAAAAGATACGATACAAATGATCTTAAAACACGTTATTTGAACTCCTCAAAGCGTTAAAATCATGTTTTGAATCGAAAAACAAACTTTCTTAGTGTTTGTGAAATTTGGTGAAAAGTTATGTAGTAAAACATACGATACAAATGATCTCAAAACACGTTATTTGAACTCCTCAAAGCGTTATAATCTTGTTTTGAATCGAAAAACAAACTTTCTTAGTGTTTGTGAAATTTGGTGGAAAGTTATGTAGTAAAAGATACGATACAAATGATCTAAAAACATGTTATTTGAACTCCTCAAAGCGTTAAAATCTTGTTTTGAATCGAAAAACAAACTTTCTTAGTGTTTGTGAAATTTGGTGAAAAGTTATGTAGTAAAAGATACGATGCAAATGATCTAAGAACATGTTATTTGAACTCCTCAAAGCGTTAAAATCATGTTTTGAATCGAAAAACAAACTTTCTTAGTGTATGTGAAATTTGGTGAAAAGTTATGTAGTAAAAGATACGATACAAATGATCTCAAAACACGTTATTTGAACTCCTCAAAGCGTTAAAATCTTGTTTTGAATCGAAAAACAAACTTTCTTAGTGTTTGTGAAATTTGGTGAAAAGTTATGTAGTAAAAGATACGATACAAATGATCTCAAAACACGTTATTTGAACTCCTGAAAGCGTTAAAATCTTGTTTTGAATCGAAAAACAAACTTTCTTAGTGTTTGTGAAATTTGGTGAAAAGTTATGTAGTAAAAGATACGATGCAAATGATCTCAGAACATGTTATTTGAACTCCTCAAAGCGTTAAAATCTTGTTTTGAATCGAAAAACAAACTTTCTTAGTGTTTGTGAAATTTGGTGAAAAGTTATGTAGTAAAAGATACGATACAAATGATCTTAAAACACGTTATTTGAACTCCTCAAAGCGTTAAAATCATGTTTTGAATCGAAAAACAAACTTTCTTAGTGTTTGTGAAATTTGGTGAAAAGTTATGTCGTAAAAGATACGATACAAATGATCTCAAAACACGTTATTTGAACTCCTCAAAGCGTTAAAATCTTGTTTTGAATCGAAAAACAAACTTTCTTAGTGTATGTGAAATTTGGTGAAACGTTATGTAGTAAAAGATACGATGCAAATGATCTAAGAACATGTTATTTGAACTCCTCAAAGCGTTAAAATCTTGTTTTGAATCGAAAAACAAACTTTCTTAGTGTTTGTGAAATTTGGTGAAAAGTTATGTAGTAAAAGATACGATACAAATGATCTTAAAACACGTTATTTGAACTCCTCAAAGCGTTAAAATCATGTTTTGAATCGAAAAACAAACTTTCTTAGTGTTTGTGAAATTTGGTGAAAAGTTATGTAGTAAAACATACGATACAAATGATCTCAAAACACGTTATTTGAACTCCTCAAAGCGTTAAAATCTTGTTTTGAATCGAAAAACGAACTTTCTTAGTGTATGTGAAATTTGGTGAAACGTTATGTTGTAAAAGATACGATACAAATGATCTAAAAACATGTTATTTGAACTCCTCAAAGCGTTAAAATCATGTTTTGAATCGAAAAACAAACTTTCTTAGTGTATGTGAAATTTGGTGAAAAGTTATGTAGTAAAAGATACGATACAAATGATCTCAAAACACGTTATTTGAACTCCTCAAAGCGTTAAAATCTTGTTTTGAATCGAAAAACAAACTTTCTTAGTGTTTGTGAAATTTGGTGAAAAGTTATGTAGTAAAAGATACGATACAAATGATCTCAAAACACGTTATTTGAACTCCTGAAAGCGTTAAAATCTTGTTTTGAATCGAAAAACAAACTTTCTTAGTGTTTGTGAAATTTGGTGAAAAGTTATGTAGTAAAAGATACGATGCAAATGATCTCAGAACATGTTATTTGAACTCCTCAAAGCGTTAAAATCTTGTTTTGAATCGAAAAACAAACTTTCTTAGTGTTTGTGAAATTTGGTGAAAAGTTATGTAGTAAAAGATACGATACAAATGATCTTAAAACACGTTATTTGAACTCCTCAAAGCGTTAAAATCATGTTTTGAATCGAAAAACAAACTTTCTTAGTGTTTGTGAAATTTGGTGAAAAGTTATGTCGTAAAAGATACGATACAAATGATCTCAAAACACGTTATTTGAACTCCTCAAAGCGTTAAAATCTTGTTTTGAATCGAAAAACAAACTTTCTTAGTGTATGTGAAATTTGGTGAAACGTTATGTAGTAAAAGATACGATGCAAATGATCTAAGAACATGTTATTTGAACTCCTCAAAGCGTTAAAATCTTGTTTTGAATCGAAAAACAAACTTTCTTAGTGTTTGTGAAATTTGGTGAAAAGTTATGTAGTAAAAGATACGATACAAATGATCTTAAAACACGTTATTTGAACTCCTCAAAGCGTTAAAATCATGTTTTGAATCGAAAAACAAACTTTCTTAGTGTTTGTGAAATTTGGTGAAAAGTTATGTAGTAAAACATACGATACAAATGATCTCAAAACATGTTATTTGAACTCCTCAAAGCGTTATAATCTTGTTTTGAATCGAAAAACAAACTTTCTTAGTGTTTGTGAAATTTGGTGGAAAGTTATGTAGTAAAAGATACGATACAAATGATCTAAAAACATGTTATTTGAACTCCTCAAAGCGTTAAAATCTTGTTTTGAATCGAAAAACAAACTTTCTTAGTGTTTGTGAAATTTGGTGAAAAGTTATGTAGTAAAAGATACGATGCAAATGATCTAAGAACATGTTATTTGAACTCCTCAAAGCGTTAAAATCATGTTTTGAATCGAAAAACAAACTTTCTTAGTGTATGTGAAATTTGGTGAAAAGTTATGTAGTAAAAGATACGATACAAATGATCTCAAAACACGTTATTTGAACTCCTCAAAGCGTTAAAATCTTGTTTTGAATCGAAAAACAAACTTTCTTAGTGTTTGTGAAATTTGGTGAAAAGTTATGTAGTAAAAGATACGATACAAATGATCTCAAAACACGTTATTTGAACTCCTGAAAGCGTTAAAATCTTGTTTTGAATCGAAAAACAAACTTTCTTAGTGTTTGTGAAATTTGGTGAAAAGTTATGTAGTAAAAGATACGATGCAAATGATCTCAGAACATGTTATTTGAACTCCTCAAAGCGTTAAAATCTTGTTTTGAATCGAAAAACAAACTTTCTTAGTGTTTGTGAAATTTGGTGAAAAGTTATGTAGTAAAAGATACGATACAAATGATCTTAAAACACGTTATTTGAACTCCTCAAAGCGTTAAAATCATGTTTTGAATCGAAAAACAAACTTTCTTAGTGTTTGTGAAATTTGGTGAAAAGTTATGTCGTAAAAGATACGATACAAATGATCTCAAAACACGTTATTTGAACTCCTCAAAGCGTTAAAATCTTGTTTTGAATCGAAAAACAAACTTTCTTAGTGTATGTGAAATTTGGTGAAACGTTATGTAGTAAAAGATACGATGCAAATGATCTAAGAACATGTTATTTGAACTCCTCAAAGCGTTAAAATCTTGTTTTGAATCGAAAAACAAACTTTCTTAGTGTTTGTGAAATTTGGTGAAAAGTTATGTAGTAAAAGATACGATACAAATGATCTTAAAACACGTTATTTGAACTCCTCAAAGCGTTAAAATCATGTTTTGAATCGAAAAACAAACTTTCTTAGTGTTTGTGAAATTTGGTGAAAAGTTATGTAGTAAAACATACGATACAAATGATCTCAAAACACGTTATTTGAACTCCTCAAAGCGTTAAAATCTTGTTTTGAATCGAAAAACGAACTTTCTTAGTGTATGTGAAATTTGGTGAAACGTTATGTTGTAAAAGATACGATACAAATGATCTAAAAACATGTTATTTGAACTCCTCAAAGCGTTAAAATCATGTTTTGAATCGAAAAACAAACTTTCTTAGTGTATGTGAAATTTGGTGAAAAGTTATGTAGTAAAAGATACGATACAAATGATCTCAAAACACGTTATTTGAACTCCTCAAAGCGTTAAAATCTTGTTTTGAATCGAAAAACAAACTTTCTTAGTGTTTGTGAAATTTGGTGAAAAGTTATGTAGTAAAAGATACGATACAAATGATCTCAAAACACGTTATTTGAACTCCTGAAAGCGTTAAAATCTTGTTTTGAATCGAAAAACAAACTTTCTTAGTGTTTGTGAAATTTGGTGAAAAGTTATGTAGTAAAAGATACGATGCAAATGATCTCAGAACATGTTATTTGAACTCCTCAAAGCGTTAAAATCTTGTTTTGAATCGAAAAACAAACTTTCTTAGTGTTTGTGAAATTTGGTGAAAAGTTATGTAGTAAAAGATACGATACAAATGATCTTAAAACACGTTATTTGAACTCCTCAAAGCGTTAAAATCATGTTTTGAATCGAAAAACAAACTTTCTTAGTGTTTGTGAAATTTGGTGAAAAGTTATGTCGTAAAAGATACGATACAAATGATCTCAAAACACGTTATTTGAACTCCTCAAAGCGTTAAAATCTTGTTTTGAATCGAAAAACAAACTTTCTTAGTGTATGTGAAATTTGGTGAAACGTTATGTAGTAAAAGATACGATGCAAATGATCTAAGAACATGTTATTTGAACTCCTCAAAGCGTTAAAATCTTGTTTTGAATCGAAAAACAAACTTTCTTAGTGTTTGTGAAATTTGGTGAAAAGTTATGTAGTAAAAGATACGATACAAATGATCTTAAAACACGTTATTTGAACTCCTCAAAGCGTTAAAATCATGTTTTGAATCGAAAAACAAACTTTCTTAGTGTTTGTGAAATTTGGTGAAAAGTTATGTAGTAAAACATACGATACAAATGATCTCAAAACACGTTATTTGAACTCCTCAAAGCGTTATAATCTTGTTTTGAATCGAAAAACAAACTTTCTTAGTGTTTGTGAAATTTGGTGGAAAGTTATGTAGTAAAAGATACGATACAAATGATCTAAAAACATGTTATTTGAACTCCTCAAAGCGTTAAAATCTTGTTTTGAATCGAAAAACAAACTTTCTTAGTGTTTGTGAAATTTGGTGAAAAGTTATGTAGTAAAAGATACGATGCAAATGATCTAAGAACATGTTATTTGAACTCCTCAAAGCGTTAAAATCATGTTTTGAATCGAAAAACAAACTTTCTTAGTGTTTGTGAAATTTGGTGAAAAGTTATGTCGTAAAAGATACGATACAAATGATCTCAAAACACGTTATTTGAACTCCTCAAAGCGTTAAAATCTTGTCTTGAATCAAAAAACAAACTTTCTTAGTGTATGTGAAATTTGGTGAAACGTTATGTAGTAAAAGATACGATGCAAATGATCTAAGAACATGTTATTTGAACTCCTCAAAGCGTTAAAATCTTGTTTTGAATCGAAAAACAAACTTTCTTAGTGTTTGTGAAATTTGGTGAAAAGTTATGTAGTAAAACATACGATACAAATGATCTCAAAACACGTTATTTGAACTCCTCAAAGCGTTATAATCTTGTTTTGAATCGAAAAACAAACTTTCTTAGTGTTTGTGAAATTTGGTGAAAAGTTATGTAGTAAAAGATACGATACAAATGATCTCAAAACACGTTATTTGAACTCCTCAAAGCGTTAAAATCTTGTTTTGAATCGAAAAACGAACTTTCTTAGTGTATGTGAAATTTGGTGAAACGTTATGTTGTAAAAGATACGATGCAAATGATCTAAGAACATGTTATTTGAACTCCTCAAAGCGTTAAAATCATGTTTTGAATCGAAAAACCAACTTTCTTAGTGTATGTGAAATTTGGTGAAAAGTTATGTAGTAAAAGATACGATACAAATGATCTCAAAACACGTTATTTGAACTCCTCAAAGCGTTAAAATCTTGTTTTGAATCGAAAAACAAACTTTCTTAGTGTTTGTGAAATTTGGTGAAAAGTTATGTAGTAAAAGATACGATACAAATGATCTCAAAACACGTTATTTGAACTCCTGAAAGCGTTAAAATCTTGTTTTGAATCGAAAAACAAACTTTCTTAGTGTTTGTGAAATTTGGTGAAAAGTTATGTAGTAAAAGATACGATGCAAATGATCTCAGAACATGTTATTTGAACTCCTCAAAGCGTTAAAATCTTGTTTTGAATCGAAAAACAAACTTTCTTAGTGTTTGTGAAATTTGGTGAAAAGTTATGTAGTAAAAGATACGATACAAATGATCTTAAAACACGTTATTTGAACTCCTCAAAGCGTTAAAATCATGTTTTGAATCGAAAAACAAACTTTCTTAGTGTTTGTGAAATTTGGTGAAAAGTTATGTCGTAAAAGATACGATACAAATGATCTCAAAACACGTTATTTGAACTCCTCAAAGCGTTAAAATCTTGTTTTGAATCGAAAAACAAACTTTCTTAGTGTATGTGAAATTTGGTGAAACGTTATGTAGTAAAAGATACGATGCAAATGATCTAAGAACATGTTATTTGAACTCCTCAAAGCGTTAAAATCTTGTTTTGAATCGAAAAACAAACTTTCTTAGTGTTTGTGAAATTTGGTGAAAAGTTATGTAGTAAACGATACGATACAAATGATCTTAAAACACGTTATTTGAACTCCTCAAAGCGTTAAAATCATGTTTTGAATCGAAAAACAAACTTTCTTAGTGTTTGTGAAATTTGGTGAAAAGTTATGTAGTAAAACATACGATACAAATGATCTCAAAACACGTTATTTGAACTCCTCAAAGCGTTAAAATCTTGTTTTGAATCGAAAAACGAACTTTCTTAGTGTATGTGAAATTTGGTGAAACGTTATGTTGTAAAAGATACGATACAAATGATCTAAAAACATGTTATTTGAACTCCTCAAAGCGTTAAAATCATGTTTTGAATCGAAAAACAAACTTTCTTAGTGTATGTGAAATTTGGTGAAAAGTTATGTAGTAAAAGATACGATACAAATGATCTCAAAACACGTTATTTGAACTCCTCAAAGCGTTAAAATCTTGTTTTGAATCGAAAAACAAACTTTCTTAGTGTTTGTGAAATTTGGTGAAAAGTTATGTAGTAAAAGATACGATACAAATGATCTCAAAACACGTTATTTGAACTCCTGAAAGCGTTAAAATCTTGTTTTGAATCGAAAAACAAACTTTCTTAGTGTTTGTGAAATTTGGTGAAAAGTTATGTAGTAAAAGATACGATGCAAATGATCTCAGAACATGTTATTTGAACTCCTCAAAGCGTTAAAATCTTGTTTTGAATCGAAAAACAAACTTTCTTAGTGTTTGTGAAATTTGGTGAAAAGTTATGTAGTAAAAGATACGATACAAATGATCTTAAAACACGTTATTTGAACTCCTCAAAGCGTTAAAATCATGTTTTGAATCGAAAAACAAACTTTCTTAGTGTTTGTGAAATTTGGTGAAAAGTTATGTCGTAAAAGATACGATACAAATGATCTCAAAACACGTTATTTGAACTCCTCAAAGCGTTAAAATCTTGTTTTGAATCGAAAAACAAACTTTCTTAGTGTATGTGAAATTTGGTGAAACGTTATGTAGTAAAAGATACGATGCAAATGATCTAAGAACATGTTATTTGAACTCCTCAAAGCGTTAAAATCTTGTTTTGAATCGAAAAACAAACTTTCTTAGTGTTTGTGAAATTTAGTGAAAAGTTATGTAGTAAAAGATTCGATACAAATGATCTCAAAACACGTTATTTGAACTCCTCAAAGCGTTAAAATCTTGTTTTGAATCGAAAAACAAACTTTCTTAGTGTTTGTGAAATTTGGTGAAAAGTTATGTAGTAAAAGATACGATACAAATGATCTTAAAACACGTTATTTGAACTCCTCAAAGCGTTAAAATCATGTTTTGAATCGAAAAACAAACTTTCTTAGTGTTTGTGAAATTTGGTGAAAAGTTATGTCGTAAAAGATACGATACAAATGATCTCAAAACACGTTATTTGAACTCCTCAAAGCGTTAAAATCTTGTTTTGAATCGAAAAACAAACTTTCTTAGTGTATGTGAAATTTGGTGAAACGTTATGTAGTAAAAGATACGATGCAAATGATCTAAGAACATGTTATTTGAACTCCTCAAAGCGTTAAAATCTTGTTTTGAATCGAAAAACAAACTTTCTTAGTGTTTGTGAAATTTGGTGAAAAGTTATGTAGTAAAACATACGATACAAATGATCTCAAAACACGTTATTTGAACTCCTCAAAGCGTTATAATCTTGTTTTGAATCGAAAAACAAACTTTCTTAGTGTTTGTGAAATTTGGTGAAAAGTTATGTAGTAAAAGATACGATACAAATGATCTCAAAACACGTTATTTGAACTCCTCAAAGCGTTAAAATCTTGTTTTGAATCGAAAAACGAACTTTCTTAGTGTATGTGAAATTTGGTGAAACGTTATGTTGTAAAAGATACGATGCAAATGATCTAAGAACATGTTATTTGAACTCCTCAAAGCGTTAAAATCATGTTTTGAATCGAAAAACAAACTTTCTTAGTGTATGTGAAATTTGGTGAAAAGTTATGTAGTAAAAGATACGATACAAATGATCTCAAAACACGTTATTTGAACTCCTCAAAGCGTTAAAATCTTGTTTTGAATCGAAAAACAAACTTTCTTAGTGTTTGTGAAATTTGGTGAAAAGTTATGTAGTAAAAGATACGATACAAATGATCTCAAAACACGTTATTTGAACTCCTGAAAGCGTTAAAATCTTGTTTTGAATCGAAAAACAAACTTTCTTAGTGTTTGTGAAATTTGGTGAAAAGTTATGTAGTAAAAGATACGATGCAAATGATCTCAGAACATGTTATTTGAACTCCTCAAAGCGTTAAAATCTTGTTTTGAATCGAAAAACAAACTTTCTTAGTGTTTGTGAAATTTGGTGAAAAGTTATGTAGTAAAAGATACGATACAAATGATCTTAAAACACGTTATTTGAACTCCTCAAAGCGTTAAAATCATGTTTTGAATCGAAAAACAAACTTTCTTAGTGTTTGTGAAATTTGGTGAAAAGTTATGTCGTAAAAGATACGATACAAATGATCTCAAAACACGTTATTTGAACTCCTCAAAGCGTTAAAATCTTGTTTTGAATCGAAAAACAAACTTTCTTAGTGTATGTGAAATTTGGTGAAACGTTATGTAGTAAAAGATACGATGCAAATGATCTAAGAACATGTTATTTGAACTCCTCAAAGCGTTAAAATCTTGTTTTGAATCGAAAAACAAACTTTCTTAGTGTTTGTGAAATTTGGTGAAAAGTTATGTAGTAAAAGATACGATACAAATGATCTTAAAACACGTTATTTGAACTCCTCAAAGCGTTAAAATCATGTTTTGAATCGAAAAACAAACTTTCTTAGTGTTTGTGAAATTTGGTGAAAAGTTATGTAGTAAAACATACGATACAAATGATCTCAAAACACGTTATTTGAACTCCTCAAAGCGTTAAAATCTTGTTTTGAATCGAAAAACGAACTTTCTTAGTGTATGTGAAATTTGGTGAAACGTTATGTTGTAAAAGATACGATACAAATGATCTAAAAACATGTTATTTGAACTCCTCAAAGCGTTAAAATCATGTTTTGAATCGAAAAACAAACTTTCTTAGTGTATGTGAAATTTGGTGAAAAGTTATGTAGTAAAAGATACGATACAAATGATCTCAAAACACGTTATTTGAACTCCTCAAAGCGTTAAAATCTTGTTTTGAATCGAAAAACAAACTTTCTTAGTGTTTGTGAAATTTGGTGAAAAGTTATGTAGTAAAAGATACGATACAAATGATCTCAAAACACGTTATTTGAACTCCTGAAAGCGTTAAAATCTTGTTTTGAATCGAAAAACAAACTTTCTTAGTGTTTGTGAAATTTGGTGAAAAGTTATGTAGTAAAACATACGATACAAATGATCTCAGAACACGTTATTTGAACTCCTCAAAGCGTTATAATCTTGTTTTGAATCGAAAAACAAACTTTCTTAGTGTTTGTGAAATTTGGTGGAAAGTTATGTAGTAAAAGATACGATACAAATGATCTAAAAACATGTTATTTGAACTCCTCAAAGCGTTAAAATCTTGTTTTGAATCGAAAAACAAACTTTCTTAGTGTTTGTGAAATTTGGTGAAAAGTTATGTAGTAAAAGATACGATGCAAATGATCTAAGAACATGTTATTTGAACTCCTCAAAGCGTTAAAATCTTGTTTTGAATCGAAAAACAAACTTTCTTAGTGTTTGTGAAATTTGGTGAAAAGTTATGTCGTAAAAGATACGATACAAATGATCTCAAAACACGTTATTTGAACTCCTCAAAGCGTTAAAATCTTGTCTTGAATCAAAAAACAAACTTTCTTAGTGTATGTGAAATTTGGTGAAACGTTATGTAGTAAAAGATACGATGCAAATGATCTAAGAACATGTTATTTGAACTCCTCAAAGCGTTAAAATCTTGTTTTGAATCGAAAAACAAACTTTCTTAGTGTTTGTGAAATTTGGTGAAAAGTTATGTAGTAAAACATACGATACAAATGATCTCAAAACACGTTATTTGAACTCCTCAAAGCGTTATAATCTTGTTTTGAATCGAAAAACAAACTTTCTTAGTGTTTGTGAAATTTGGTGAAAAGTTATGTAGTAAAAGATACGATACAAATGATCTCAAAACACGTTATTTGAACTCCTCAAAGCGTTAAAATCTTGTTTTGAATCGAAAAACGAACTTTCTTAGTGTATGTGAAATTTGGTGAAACGTTATGTTGTAAAAGATACGATGCAAATGATCTAAGAACATGTTATTTGAACTCCTCAAAGCGTTAAAATCATGTTTTGAATCGAAAAACCAACTTTCTTAGTGTATGTGAAATTTGGTGAAAAGTTATGTAGTAAAAGATACGATACAAATGATCTCAAAACACGTTATTTGAACTCCTCAAAGCGTTAAAATCTTGTTTTGAATCGAAAAACAAACTTTCTTAGTGTTTGTGAAATTTGGTGAAAAGTTATGTAGTAAAAGATACGATACAAATGATCTCAAAACACGTTATTTGAACTCCTGAAAGCGTTAAAATCTTGTTTTGAATCGAAAAACAAACTTTCTTAGTGTTTGTGAAATTTGGTGAAAAGTTATGTAGTAAAAGATACGATGCAAATGATCTCAGAACATGTTATTTGAACTCCTCAAAGCGTTAAAATCTTGTTTTGAATCGAAAAACAAACTTTCTTAGTGTTTGTGAAATTTGGTGAAAAGTTATGTAGTAAAAGATACGATACAAATGATCTTAAAACACGTTATTTGAACTCCTCAAAGCGTTAAAATCATGTTTTGAATCGAAAAACAAACTTTCTTAGTGTTTGTGAAATTTGGTGAAAAGTTATGTCGTAAAAGATACGATACAAATGATCTCAAAACACGTTATTTGAACTCCTCAAAGCGTTAAAATCTTGTTTTGAATCGAAAAACAAACTTTCTTAGTGTATGTGAAATTTGGTGAAACGTTATGTAGTAAAAGATACGATGCAAATGATCTAAGAACATGTTATTTGAACTCCTCAAAGCGTTAAAATCTTGTTTTGAATCGAAAAACAAACTTTCTTAGTGTTTGTGAAATTTGGTGAAAAGTTATGTAGTAAACGATACGATACAAATGATCTTAAAACACGTTATTTGAACTCCTCAAAGCGTTAAAATCATGTTTTGAATCGAAAAACAAACTTTCTTAGTGTTTGTGAAATTTGGTGAAAAGTTATGTAGTAAAACATACGATACAAATGATCTCAAAACACGTTATTTGAACTCCTCAAAGCGTTAAAATCTTGTTTTGAATCGAAAAACGAACTTTCTTAGTGTATGTGAAATTTGGTGAAACGTTATGTTGTAAAAGATACGATACAAATGATCTAAAAACATGTTATTTGAACTCCTCAAAGCGTTAAAATCATGTTTTGAATCGAAAAACAAACTTTCTTAGTGTATGTGAAATTTGGTGAAAAGTTATGTAGTAAAAGATACGATACAAATGATCTCAAAACACGTTATTTGAACTCCTCAAAGCGTTAAAATCTTGTTTTGAATCGAAAAACAAACTTTCTTAGTGTTTGTGAAATTTGGTGAAAAGTTATGTAGTAAAAGATACGATACAAATGATCTCAAAACACGTTATTTGAACTCCTGAAAGCGTTAAAATCTTGTTTTGAATCGAAAAACAAACTTTCTTAGTGTTTGTGAAATTTGGTGAAAAGTTATGTAGTAAAAGATACGATGCAAATGATCTCAGAACATGTTATTTGAACTCCTCAAAGCGTTAAAATCTTGTTTTGAATCGAAAAACAAACTTTCTTAGTGTTTGTGAAATTTGGTGAAAAGTTATGTAGTAAAAGATACGATACAAATGATCTTAAAACACGTTATTTGAACTCCTCAAAGCGTTAAAATCATGTTTTGAATCGAAAAACAAACTTTCTTAGTGTTTGTGAAATTTGGTGAAAAGTTATGTCGTAAAAGATACGATACAAATGATCTCAAAACACGTTATTTGAACTCCTCAAAGCGTTAAAATCTTGTTTTGAATCGAAAAACAAACTTTCTTAGTGTATGTGAAATTTGGTGAAACGTTATGTAGTAAAAGATACGATGCAAATGATCTAAGAACATGTTATTTGAACTCCTCAAAGCGTTAAAATCTTGTTTTGAATCGAAAAACAAACTTTCTTAGTGTTTGTGAAATTTAGTGAAAAGTTATGTAGTAAAAGATTCGATACAAATGATCTCAAAACACGTTATTTGAACTCCTCAAAGCGTTAAAATCTTGTTTTGAATCGAAAAACAAACTTTCTTAGTGTTTGTGAAATTTGGTGAAAAGTTATGTAGTAAAAGATACGATACAAATGATCTTAAAACACGTTATTTGAACTCCTCAAAGCGTTAAAATCATGTTTTGAATCGAAAAACAAACTTTCTTAGTGTTTGTGAAATTTGGTGAAAAGTTATGTCGTAAAAGATACGATACAAATGATCTCAAAACACGTTATTTGAACTCCTCAAAGCGTTAAAATCTTGTTTTGAATCGAAAAACAAACTTTCTTAGTGTATGTGAAATTTGGTGAAACGTTATGTAGTAAAAGATACGATGCAAATGATCTAAGAACATGTTATTTGAACTCCTCAAAGCGTTAAAATCTTGTTTTGAATCGAAAAACAAACTTTCTTAGTGTTTGTGAAATTTGGTGAAAAGTTATGTAGTAAAACATACGATACAAATGATCTCAAAACACGTTATTTGAACTCCTCAAAGCGTTATAATCTTGTTTTGAATCGAAAAACAAACTTTCTTAGGGTTTGTGAAATTTGGTGAAAAGTTATGTAGTAAAAGATACGATACAAATGATCTCAAAACACGTTATTTGAACTCCTCAAAGCGTTAAAATCTTGTTTTGAATCGAAAAACGAACTTTCTTAGTGTATGTGAAATTTGGTGAAACGTTATGTTGTAAAAGATACGATGCAAATGATCTAAGAACATGTTATTTGAACTCCTCAAAGCGTTAAAATCATGTTTTGAATCGAAAAACAAACTTTCTTAGTGTATGTGAAATTTGGTGAAAAGTTATGTAGTAAAAGATACGATACAAATGATCTCAAAACACGTTATTTGAACTCCTCAAAGCGTTAAAATCTTGTTTTGAATCGAAAAACAAACTTTCTTAGTGTTTGTGAAATTTGGTGAAAAGTTATGTAGTAAAAGATACGATACAAATGATCTCAAAACACGTTATTTGAACTCCTGAAAGCGTTAAAATCTTGTTTTGAATCGAAAAACAAACTTTCTTAGTGTTTGTGAAATTTGGTGAAAAGTTATGTTGTAAAAGATACGATACAAATGATCTAAAAACATGTTATTTGAACTCCTCAAAGCGTTAAAATCATGTTTTGAATCGAAAAACAAACTTTCTTAGTGTATGTGAAATTTGGTGAAAAGTTATGTAGTAAAAGATACGATACAAATGATCTCAAAACACGTTATTTGAACTCCTCAAAGCGTTAAAATCTTGTTTTGAATCGAAAAACAAACTTTCTTAGTGTTTGTGAAATTTGGTGAAAAGTTATGTAGTAAAAGATACGATACAAATGATCTCAAAACACGTTATTTGAACTCCTGAAAGCGTTAAAATCTTGTTTTGAATCGAAAAACAAACTTTCTTAGTGTTTGTGAAATTTGGTGAAAAGTTATGTAGTAAAACATACGATACAAATGATCTCAGAACACGTTATTTGAACTCCTCAAAGCGTTATAATCTTGTTTTGAATCGAAAAACAAACTTTCTTAGTGTTTGTGAAATTTGGTGGAAAGTTATGTAGTAAAAGATACGATACAAATGATCTAAAAACATGTTATTTGAACTCCTCAAAGCGTTAAAATCTTGTTTTGAATCGAAAAACAAACTTTCTTAGTGTTTGTGAAATTTGGTGAAAAGTTATGTAGTAAAAGATACGATGCAAATGATCTAAGAACATGTTATTTGAACTCCTCAAAGCGTTAAAATCTTGTTTTGAATCGAAAAACAAACTTTCTTAGTGTTTGTGAAATTTGGTGAAAAGTTATGTCGTAAAAGATACGATACAAATGATCTCAAAACACGTTATTTGAACTCCTCAAAGCGTTAAAATCTTGTCTTGAATCAAAAAACAAACTTTCTTAGTGTATGTGAAATTTGGTGAAACGTTATGTAGTAAAAGATACGATGCAAATGATCTAAGAACATGTTATTTGAACTCCTCAAAGCGTTAAAATCTTGTTTTGAATCGAAAAACAAACTTTCTTAGTGTTTGTGAAATTTGGTGAAAAGTTATGTAGTAAAACATACGATACAAATGATCTCAAAACACGTTATTTGAACTCCTCAAAGCGTTATAATCTTGTTTTGAATCGAAAAACAAACTTTCTTAGTGTTTGTGAAATTTGGTGAAAAGTTATGTAGTAAAAGATACGATACAAATGATCTCAAAACACGTTATTTGAACTCCTCAAAGCGTTAAAATCTTGTTTTGAATCGAAAAACGAACTTTCTTAGTGTATGTGAAATTTGGTGAAACGTTATGTTGTAAAAGATACGATGCAAATGATCTAAGAACATGTTATTTGAACTCCTCAAAGCGTTAAAATCATGTTTTGAATCGAAAAACCAACTTTCTTAGTGTATGTGAAATTTGGTGAAAAGTTATGTAGTAAAAGATACGATACAAATGATCTCAAAACACGTTATTTGAACTCCTCAAAGCGTTAAAATCTTGTTTTGAATCGAAAAACAAACTTTCTTAGTGTTTGTGAAATTTGGTGAAAAGTTATGTAGTAAAAGATACGATACAAATGATCTCAAAACACGTTATTTGAACTCCTGAAAGCGTTAAAATCTTGTTTTGAATCGAAAAACAAACTTTCTTAGTGTTTGTGAAATTTGGTGAAAAGTTATGTAGTAAAAGATACGATGCAAATGATCTCAGAACATGTTATTTGAACTCCTCAAAGCGTTAAAATCTTGTTTTGAATCGAAAAACAAACTTTCTTAGTGTTTGTGAAATTTGGTGAAAAGTTATGTAGTAAAAGATACGATACAAATGATCTTAAAACACGTTATTTGAACTCCTCAAAGCGTTAAAATCATGTTTTGAATCGAAAAACAAACTTTCTTAGTGTTTGTGAAATTTGGTGAAAAGTTATGTCGTAAAAGATACGATACAAATGATCTCAAAACACGTTATTTGAACTCCTCAAAGCGTTAAAATCTTGTTTTGAATCGAAAAACAAACTTTCTTAGTGTATGTGAAATTTGGTGAAACGTTATGTAGTAAAAGATACGATGCAAATGATCTAAGAACATGTTATTTGAACTCCTCAAAGCGTTAAAATCTTGTTTTGAATCGAAAAACAAACTTTCTTAGTGTTTGTGAAATTTGGTGAAAAGTTATGTAGTAAACGATACGATACAAATGATCTTAAAACACGTTATTTGAACTCCTCAAAGCGTTAAAATCATGTTTTGAATCGAAAAACAAACTTTCTTAGTGTTTGTGAAATTTGGTGAAAAGTTATGTAGTAAAACATACGATACAAATGATCTCAAAACACGTTATTTGAACTCCTCAAAGCGTTAAAATCTTGTTTTGAATCGAAAAACGAACTTTCTTAGTGTATGTGAAATTTGGTGAAACGTTATGTTGTAAAAGATACGATACAAATGATCTAAAAACATGTTATTTGAACTCCTCAAAGCGTTAAAATCATGTTTTGAATCGAAAAACAAACTTTCTTAGTGTATGTGAAATTTGGTGAAAAGTTATGTAGTAAAAGATACGATACAAATGATCTCAAAACACGTTATTTGAACTCCTCAAAGCGTTAAAATCTTGTTTTGAATCGAAAAACAAACTTTCTTAGTGTTTGTGAAATTTGGTGAAAAGTTATGTAGTAAAAGATACGATACAAATGATCTCAAAACACGTTATTTGAACTCCTGAAAGCGTTAAAATCTTGTTTTGAATCGAAAAACAAACTTTCTTAGTGTTTGTGAAATTTGGTGAAAAGTTATGTAGTAAAAGATACGATGCAAATGATCTCAGAACATGTTATTTGAACTCCTCAAAGCGTTAAAATCTTGTTTTGAATCGAAAAACAAACTTTCTTAGTGTTTGTGAAATTTGGTGAAAAGTTATGTAGTAAAAGATACGATACAAATGATCTTAAAACACGTTATTTGAACTCCTCAAAGCGTTAAAATCATGTTTTGAATCGAAAAACAAACTTTCTTAGTGTTTGTGAAATTTGGTGAAAAGTTATGTCGTAAAAGATACGATACAAATGATCTCAAAACACGTTATTTGAACTCCTCAAAGCGTTAAAATCTTGTTTTGAATCGAAAAACAAACTTTCTTAGTGTATGTGAAATTTGGTGAAACGTTATGTAGTAAAAGATACGATGCAAATGATCTAAGAACATGTTATTTGAACTCCTCAAAGCGTTAAAATCTTGTTTTGAATCGAAAAACAAACTTTCTTAGTGTTTGTGAAATTTAGTGAAAAGTTATGTAGTAAAAGATTCGATACAAATGATCTCAAAACACGTTATTTGAACTCCTCAAAGCGTTAAAATCTTGTTTTGAATCGAAAAACAAACTTTCTTAGTGTTTGTGAAATTTGGTGAAAAGTTATGTAGTAAAAGATACGATACAAATGATCTTAAAACACGTTATTTGAACTCCTCAAAGCGTTAAAATCATGTTTTGAATCGAAAAACAAACTTTCTTAGTGTTTGTGAAATTTGGTGAAAAGTTATGTCGTAAAAGATACGATACAAATGATCTCAAAACACGTTATTTGAACTCCTCAAAGCGTTAAAATCTTGTTTTGAATCGAAAAACAAACTTTCTTAGTGTATGTGAAATTTGGTGAAACGTTATGTAGTAAAAGATACGATGCAAATGATCTAAGAACATGTTATTTGAACTCCTCAAAGCGTTAAAATCTTGTTTTGAATCGAAAAACAAACTTTCTTAGTGTTTGTGAAATTTGGTGAAAAGTTATGTAGTAAAACATACGATACAAATGATCTCAAAACACGTTATTTGAACTCCTCAAAGCGTTATAATCTTGTTTTGAATCGAAAAACAAACTTTCTTAGTGTTTGTGAAATTTGGTGAAAAGTTATGTAGTAAAAGATACGATACAAATGATCTCAAAACACGTTATTTGAACTCCTCAAAGCGTTAAAATCTTGTTTTGAATCGAAAAACGAACTTTCTTAGTGTATGTGAAATTTGGTGAAACGTTATGTTGTAAAAGATACGATGCAAATGATCTAAGAACATGTTATTTGAACTCCTCAAAGCGTTAAAATCATGTTTTGAATCGAAAAACAAACTTTCTTAGTGTATGTGAAATTTGGTGAAAAGTTATGTAGTAAAAGATACGATACAAATGATCTCAAAACACGTTATTTGAACTCCTCAAAGCGTTAAAATCTTGTTTTGAATCGAAAAACAAACTTTCTTAGTGTTTGTGAAATTTGGTGAAAAGTTATGTAGTAAAAGATACGATACAAATGATCTCAAAACACGTTATTTGAACTCCTGAAAGCGTTAAAATCTTGTTTTGAATCGAAAAACAAACTTTCTTAGTGTTTGTGAAATTTGGTGAAAAGTTATGTAGTAAAAGATACGATGCAAATGATCTCAGAACATGTTATTTGAACTCCTCAAAGCGTTAAAATCTTGTTTTGAATCGAAAAACAAACTTTCTTAGTGTTTGTGAAATTTGGTGAAAAGTTATGTAGTAAAAGATACGATACAAATGATCTTAAAACACGTTATTTGAACTCCTCAAAGCGTTAAAATCATGTTTTGAATCGAAAAACAAACTTTCTTAGTGTTTGTGAAATTTGGTGAAAAGTTATGTCGTAAAAGATACGATACAAATGATCTCAAAACACGTTATTTGAACTCCTCAAAGCGTTAAAATCTTGTTTTGAATCGAAAAACAAACTTTCTTAGTGTATGTGAAATTTGGTGAAACGTTATGTAGTAAAAGATACGATGCAAATGATCTAAGAACATGTTATTTGAACTCCTCAAAGCGTTAAAATCTTGTTTTGAATCGAAAAACAAACTTTCTTAGTGTTTGTGAAATTTGGTGAAAAGTTATGTAGTAAAAGATACGATACAAATGATCTTAAAACACGTTATTTGAACTCCTCAAAGCGTTAAAATCATGTTTTGAATCGAAAAACAAACTTTCTTAGTGTTTGTGAAATTTGGTGAAAAGTTATGTAGTAAAACATACGATACAAATGATCTCAAAACACGTTATTTGAACTCCTCAAAGCGTTAAAATCTTGTTTTGAATCGAAAAACGAACTTTCTTAGTGTATGTGAAATTTGGTGAAACGTTATGTTGTAAAAGATACGATACAAATGATCTAAAAACATGTTATTTGAACTCCTCAAAGCGTTAAAATCATGTTTTGAATCGAAAAACAAACTTTCTTAGTGTATGTGAAATTTGGTGAAAAGTTATGTAGTAAAAGATACGATACAAATGATCTCAAAACACGTTATTTGAACTCCTCAAAGCGTTAAAATCTTGTTTTGAATCGAAAAACAAACTTTCTTAGTGTTTGTGAAATTTGGTGAAAAGTTATGTAGTAAAAGATACGATACAAATGATCTCAAAACACGTTATTTGAACTCCTGAAAGCGTTAAAATCTTGTTTTGAATCGAAAAACAAACTTTCTTAGTGTTTGTGAAATTTGGTGAAAAGTTATGTAGTAAAAGATACGATGCAAATGATCTCAGAACATGTTATTTGAACTCCTCAAAGCGTTAAAATCTTGTTTTGAATCGAAAAACAAACTTTCTTAGTGTTTGTGAAATTTGGTGAAAAGTTATGTAGTAAAAGATACGATACAAATGATCTTAAAACACGTTATTTGAACTCCTCAAAGCGTTAAAATCATGTTTTGAATCGAAAAACAAACTTTCTTAGTGTTTGTGAAATTTGGTGAAAAGTTATGTCGTAAAAGATACGATACAAATGATCTCAAAACACGTTATTTGAACTCCTCAAAGCGTTAAAATCTTGTTTTGAATCGAAAAACAAACTTTCTTAGTGTATGTGAAATTTGGTGAAACGTTATGTAGTAAAAGATACGATGCAAATGATCTAAGAACATGTTATTTGAACTCCTCAAAGCGTTAAAATCTTGTTTTGAATCGAAAAACAAACTTTCTTAGTGTTTGTGAAATTTGGTGAAAAGTTATGTAGTAAAAGATTCGATACAAATGATCTTAAAACACGTTATTTGAACTCCTCAAAGCGTTAAAATCATGTTTTGAATCGAAAAACAAACTTTCTTAGTGTTTGTGAAATTTGGTGAAAAGTTATGTAGTAAAAGATACGATACAAATGATCTCAAAACACGTTATTTGAACTCCTGAAAGCGTTAAAATCTTGTTTTGAATCGAAAAACAAACTTTCTTAGTGTTTGTGAAATTTGATGAAAAGTTATGTAGTAAAAGATACGATACAAATGATCTTAAAACACGTTATTTGAACTCCTCAAAGCGTTAAAATCATGTTTTGAATAGAAAAACAAACTTTCTTAGTGTTTGTGAAATTTGGTGAAAAGTTATGTAGTAAAAGATACGATGCAAATGAACTTAGAACATGTTATTTGAACTCCTCAAAGCGTTAAAATCTTGTTTTGAATCGAAAAACAAACTTTCTTAGTGTTTGTGAAATTTGGTGAAAAGTTATGTAGTAAAAGATACGATACAAATGATCTTAAAACACGTTATTTGAACTCCTCAAAGCGTTAAAATCATGTTTTGAATCGAAAAACAAACTTTCTTAGTGTTTGTGAAATTTGGTGAAAAGTTATGTCGTAAAAGATACGATACAAATGATCTCAAAACACGTTATTTGAACTCCTCAAAGCGTTAAAATCTTGTTTTGAATCGAAAAACAAACTTTCTTAGTGTATGTGAAATTTGGTGAAACGTTATGTAGTAAAAGATACGATGCAAATGATCTAAGAACATGTTATTTGAACTCCTCAAAGCGTTAAAATCTTGTTTTGAATCGAAAAACAAACTTTCTTAGTGTTTGTGAAATTTGGTTAAAAGTTATGTAGTAAAAGATACGATACAAATGATCTTAAAACACGTTATTTGAACTCCTCAAAGCGTTAAAATCATGTTTTGAATCGAAAAACAAACTTTCTTAGTGTTTGTGAAATTTGGTGAAAAGTTATGTAGTAAAACATACGATACAAATGATCTCAAAACACGTTATTTGAACTCCTCAAAGCGTTATAATCTTGTTTTGAATCGAAAAACAAACTTTCTTAGTGTTTGTGAAATTTGGTGGAAAGTTATGTAGTAAAAGATACGATACAAATGATCTAAAAACATGTTATTTGAACTCCTCAAAGCGTTAAAATCTTGTTTTGAATCGAAAAACAAACTTTCTTAGTGTTTGTGAAATTTGGTGAAAAGTTATGTAGTAAAAGATACGATGCAAATGATCTAAGAACATGTTATTTGAACTCCTCAAAGCGTTCAAATCTTGTTTCGAATCGAAAAACAAACTTTCTTAGTGTTTGTGAAATTTGGTGAAAAGTTATGTAGTAAAAGATACGATACAAATGATCTCAAAACACGTTATTTGAACTCCTCAAAGCGTTAAAATCTTGTTTTGAATCGAAAAACAAACTTTCTTAGTGTTTGTGAAATTTGGTGAAAAGTTATGTAGTAAAAGATACGATACAAATGATCTAAAAACATGTTATTTGAACTCCTCAAAGCGTTAAAATCTTGTTTTGAATCGAAAAACAAACTTTCTTAGTGTTTGTGAAATTTGGTGAAAAGTTATGTAGTAAAAGATACGATGCAAATGATCTAAGAACATGTTATTTGAACTCCTCAAAGCGTTAAAATCTTGTTTTGAATCGAAAAACAAACTTTCTTAGTGTTCGTGAAATTTGGTGAAAAGTTATGTAGTAAAAGATACGATACAAATGATCTCAAAACACGTTATTTGAACTCCTCAAAGCGTTAAAATCTTGTTTTGAATAGAAAAACAAACTTTCTTAGTGTTTGTGAAATTTGGTGAAAAGTTATGTAGTAAAAGATACGATGCAAATGAACTAAGAACATGTTATTCGAACTCCTCAAAGCGTTAAAATCTTGTTTTGAATCGAAAAACATACTTTCTTAGTGTTTGTGAAATTTGGTGAAAAGTTATGTAGTAAAAGATACGATACAAATGATCTTAAAACACGTTATTTGAATTCCTCAAAGCGTTAAAATCATGTTTTGAATCGAAAAACAAACTTTCTTAGTGTTTGTGAAATTTGGTGAAAAGTTATTTAGTAAAAGATACGATACAAATGATCTCAAAACACGTTATTTGAACTCCTCAAAGCGTTAAAATCTTGTTTTGAATCGAAAAACAAACTTTCTTAGTGTATGTGAAATTTGGTGAAACGTTATGTAGTAAAAGATACGATGCAAATGATCTAAGAACATGTTATTTGAACTCCTCAAAGCGTTAAAATCTTGTTTTGAATCGAAAAACAAACTTTCTTAGTGTTTGTGAAATTTGGTGAAAAGTTATGTAGTAAAAGATACGATACAAATGATCTTAAAACACGTTATTTGAACTCCTCAAAGCGTTAAAATCATGTTTTGAATCGAAAAACAAACTTTCTTAGTGTTTGTGAAATTTGGTGAAAAGTTATGTAGTAAAAGATACGATACAAATGATCTCAAAACACGTTATTTGAACTCCTCAAAGCATTAAAATCTTGTTTTGAATCGAAAAACAAACTTTCTTAGTGTTTGTGAAATTTGGTGAAAAGTTATGTAGTAAAAGATACGATACAAATGATCTCAAAACACGTTATTTGAACTCCTCAAAGCGTTAAAATCTTGTTTTGAATCGAAAAACAAACTTTCTTAGTGTATGTGGAATTTGGTGAAACGTTATGTTGTAAAAGATACGATGCAAATGATCTAAGAACATGTTATTTGAACTCCTCAAAGCGTTAAAATCTTGTTTTGAATCGAAAAACAAACTTTCTTAGTGTATGTGAAATTTGGTGAAAAGTTATGTAGTAAAAGATACGATACAAATGATCTTAAAACACGTTATTTGAACTCCTCAAAGCGTTAAAATCATGTTTTGAATCGAAAAACAAACTTTCTTAGTGTATGTGAAATTTGGTGAAACGTTATGTAGTAAAAGATACGACGCAAATGATCTAAGAACATGTTATTTGAACTCCTCAAAGCGTTAAAATCTTGTTTTGAATCGAAAAACAAACTTTCTTAGTGTTTGTGAAATTTGGTGAAAAGTTATGTAGTAAAAGATACGATACAAATGATCTTAAAACACGTTATTTGAACTCCTCAAAGCGTTAAAATCATGTTTTGAATAGAAAAACAAACTTTCTTAGTGTTTGTGAAATTTGGTGAAAAGTTATGTAGTAAAAGATACGATGCAAATGAACTAAGAACATGTTATTTGAACTCCTCAAAGCGTTAAAATCTTGTTTTGAATCGAAAAACAAACTTTCTTAGTGTTTGTGAAATTTGGTGAAAAGTTATGTAGTAAAAGATACGATACAAATGATCTGAAAACACGTTATTTGAACTCCTCAAAGCGTAAAAATCATGTTTTGAATCGAAAAACAAACTTTCTTAGTGTTTGTGAAATTTGGTGAAAAGTTATGTCGTAAAAGATACGATACAAATGATCTCAAAACACGTTATTTGAACTCCTCAAAGCGTTAAAATCTTGTTTTGAATCGAAAAACAAACTTTCTTAGTGTATGTGAAATTTGGTGAAACGTTATGTAGTAAAAGATACGATACAAATGATCTCAAAACACGTTATTTGAACTCCTCAAAGCGTTAAAATCTTGTTTTGAATAGAAAAACAAACTTTCTTAGTGTTTGTGAAATTTGGTGAAACGTTATGTAGTAAAAGATACGATGCAAATGATCTAAGAACATGTTATTTGAACTCCTCAAAGCGTTAAAATCTTGTTTTGAATCGAAAAACAAACTTTCTTAGTGTTTGTGAAATTTGGTGAAAAGTTATGTAGTAAAAGATACGATACAAATGATCTCAAAACACGTTATTTGAACTCCTGAAAGCGTTAAAATCTTGTTTTGAATCGAAAAACAAACTTTCTTAGTGTTTGTGAAATTTGGTGAAAAGTTATGTAGTAAAAGATACGATACAAATGATCTTAAAACACGTTATTTGAACTCCTCAAAGCGTTAAAATCATGTTTTGAATAGAAAAACAAACTTTCTTAGTGTTTGTGAAATTTGGTGAAAAGTTATGTAGTAAAAGATACGATGCAAATGAACTAAGAACATGTTATTTGAACTCCTCAAAGCGTTAAAATCTTGTTTTGAATCGAAAAACAAACTTTCTTAGTGTTTGTGAAATTTGGTGAAAAGTTATGTAGTAAAAGATACGATACAAATGATCTTAAAACACGTTATTTGAACTCCTCAAAGCGTTAAAATCATGTTTTGAATCGAAAAACAAACTTTCTTAGTGTTTGTGAAATTTGGTGAAAAGTTATGTCGTAAAAGATACGATACAAATGATCTCAAAACACGTTATTTGAACTCCTCAAAGCGTTAAAATCTTGTTTTGAATCGAAAAACAAACTTTCTTAGTGTATGTGAAATTTGGTGAAACGTTATGTAGTAAAAGATACGATACAAATGATCTCAAAACACGTTATTTGAACTCCTCAAAGCGTTAAAATCTTGTTTTGAATAGAAAAACAAACTTTCTTAGTGTTTGTGAAATTTGGTGAAACGTTATGTAGTAAAAGATACGATGCAAATGATCTAAGAACATGTTATTTGAACTCCTCAAAGCGTTAAAATCTTGTTTTGAATCGAAAAACAAACTTTCTTAGTGTATGTGAAATTTGGTGAAACGTTATGTAGTAAAAGATACGATGCAAATGATCTAAGAACATGTTATTTGAACTCCTCAAAGCGTTAAAATCTTGTTTTGAATCGAAAAACAAACTTTCTTAGTGTTTGTGAAATTTGGTGAAAAGTTATGTAGTAAAAGATACGATCCAAATGATCTTAAAACACGTTATTTGAACTCCTCAAAGCGTTAAAATCATGTTTTGAATCGAAAAACAAACTTTCTTAGTGTTTGTGAAATTTGGTGAAAAGTTATGTACTAAAAGATACGATACAAATGATCTCAAAACACGTTATTTGAACTCCTCAAAGCGTTATAATCTTGTTTTGAATCGAAAAACAAACTTTCTTAGTGTTTGTGAAATTTGGTGGAAAGTTATGTAGTAAAAGATACGATACAAATGATCTAAAAACATGTTATTTGAACTCCTCAAAGCATTATAATCTTGTTTTGAATCGAAAAACAAACTTTCTTAGTGTTTGTGAAATTTGGTGAAAAGTTATGTAGTAAAAGATACGGTGCAAATGATCTAAGAACATGTTATTTGAACTCCTCAAAGCGTTCAAATCTTGTTTTGAATCGAAAAACAAACTTTCTTAGTGTTTGTGAAATTTGGTGAAAAGTTATGTAGTAAAAGATACGATGCAAATGATCTAAGAACATGTTATTTGAACTCCTCAAAGCGTTCAAATCTTGTTTTGAATCGAAAAACAAACTTTCTTAATGTTTGTGAAATTTGGTGAAAAGTTATGTAGTAAAAGATACGATACAAATGATCTTAAAACACGTTATTTGAACTCCTCAAAGCGTTAAAATCGTGTTTTGAATCGAAAAACAAACTTTCTTAGTGTTTGTGAAATTTGGTGAAAAGTTATGTAGTAAAAGATACGATACAAATGATCTCAAAACACGTTATTTGAACTCCTCAAAGCGTTAAAATCTTGTTTTGAATCGAAAAACAAACTTTCTTAGTGTATGTGAAATTTGGTGAAACGTTATGTAGTAAAAGATACGACGCAAATGATCTAAGAACATGTTATTTGAACTCCTCAAAGCGTTAAAATCTTGTTTTGAATCGAAAAACAAACTTTCTTAGTGTTTGTGAAATTTGGTGAAAAGTTATGTAGTAAAATATACGATACAAATGATCTCTAAACACGTTATTTGAACTCCTCAAAGCGTTAAAATCTTGTTTTGAATAGAAAAACAAACTTTCTTAGTGTTTGTGAAATTTGGTGAAAAGTTATGTAGTAAAAGATACGATGCAAATGAACTAAGAACATGTTATTTGAACTCCTCAAAGCGTTAAAATCTTGTTTTGAATCGAAAAACAAACTTTCTTAGTGTTTGTGAAATTTGGTGAAAAGTTATGTAGTAAAAGATACGATACAAATGATCTTAAAACACGTTATTTGAACTCCTCAAAACGTTAAAATCATGTTTTGAATCGAAAAACAAACTTTCTTAGTGTATGTGAAATTTGGTGAAACGTTATGTAGTAAAAGATACGACGCAAATGATCTAAGAACATGTTATTTGAACTCCTCAAAGCGTTAAAATCTTGTTTTGAATCGAAAAACAAACTTTCTTAGTGTTTGTGAAATTTGGTGAAAAGTTATGTAGTAAAAGATACGATACAAATGATCTTAAAACACGTTATTTGAACTCCTCAAAGCGTTAAAATCATGTTTTGACTCGAAAAACAAACTTTCTTAGTGTTTGTGAAATTTGGTGAAAAGTTATGTAGTAAAAGATACGATACAAATGATCTCAAAACACGTTATTTGAACTCCTCAAAGCGTTAAAATCTTGTTTTGAATCGAAAAACAAACTTTCTTAGTCTATGTGAAATTTGGTGAAACGTTATGTAGTAAAAGATACGATGCAAATGATCTAAGAACATGTTATTTGATCTCCTCAAAGCGTTAAAATCTTGTTTTGAATCGAAAAACAAACTTTCTTAGTTTTTGTGAAATTTGGTGAAAAGTTATGTAGTAAAAGATACGATACAAATGATCTTAAAACACGTTATTTGAACTCCTCAAAGCGTTAAAATCATGTTTTGAATCGAAAAACAAACTTTCTTAGTGTTTGTGAAATTTGGTGAAAAGTTATGTAGTAAAAGATACGATACAAATGATCTCAAAACACGTTATTTGAACTCCTCAAAGCGTTAAAATCTTGTTTTGAATCGAAAAACAAACTTTCTTAGTGTATGTGAAATTTGGTGAAACGTTATTTAGTAAAAGATACGATGCAAATGATCTAAGAACATGTTATTTGAACTCCTCAAAGCGTTAAAATCTTGTTTTGAATCGAAAAACAATCTTTCTTAGTGTTTGTGAAATTTGGTGAAAAGTTATGTAGTAAAAGATACGATACAAATGATCTTAAAACACGTTATTTGAACTCCTCAAAGCGTTAAAATCATGTTTTGAATCGAAAAACAAACTTTCTTAGTGTTTGTGAAATTTGGTGAAAAGTTATGTAGTAAAAGATACGATACAAATGATCTCAAAACACGTTATTTGAACTCCTCAAAGCGTTATAATCTTGTTTTGAATCGAAAAACAAAATTTCTTAGTGTTTGTGAAATTTGGTGGAAAGTTATGTAGTAAAAGATACGATACAAATGATCTAAAAACATGTTATTTGAACTCCTCAAAGCGTTAAAATCTTGTTTTGAATCGAAAAACAAACTTTCTTAGTGTTTGTGAAATTTGGTGAAAAGTTATGTAGTAAAAGATACGATGCAAATGATCTAAGAACATGTTATTTGAACTCCTCAAAGCGTTCAAATCTTGTTTTGAATCGAAAAACAAACTTTCTTAGTGTTTGTGAAATTTGGTGAAAAGTTGTGTAGTAAAAGATACGATACAAATGATCTCAAAACACGTTATTTGAACTCCTCATAGCGTTAAAATCTTGTTTTGAATCGAAAAACAAACTTTCTTAGTGTTTGTGAAATTTGGTGAAAAGTTATGTAGTAAAAGATACGATACAAATGATCTCAAAACACGTTATTTGAACTCCTCAAAGCGTTAAAATCTTGTTTTGAATAGAAAAACAAACTTTCTTAGTGTTTGTGAAATTTGGTGAAAAGTTATGTAGTAAAAGATACGATGCAAATGAACTAAGAACGTGTTATTTGAACTCCTCAAAGCGTTAAAATCTTGTTTTGAATCGAAAAACAAACTTTCTTAGTGTTTGTGAAATTTGGTGAAAAGTTATGTAGTAAAAGATACGATGCAAATGAACTAAGAACATGTTATTTGAACTCCTCAAAGCGTTAAAATCTTGTTTTGAATCGAAAAACAAACTTTCTTAGTGTTTGAGAAATTTGGTGAAAAGTTATGTAGTAAAAGATACGATACAAATGATCTTAAAACACGTTATTTGAACTCCTCAAAGCGTTAAAATCATGTTTTGAATCGAAAAACAAAGTTTCTTAGTGTTTGTGAAATTTGGTGAAAAGTTATGTAGTAAAAGATACGATACAAATGATCTCAAAACACGTTATTTGAACTCCTCAAAGCGTTAAAATCTTGTTTTGAATCGAAAAACAAACTTTCTTAGTGTATGTGAAATTTGGTGAAACGTTATGTAGTAAAAGATACGATGCAAATGATCTAAGAACATGTTATTTGAACTCCTCAAAGCGTTAAAATCTTGTTTTGAATCGAAAAACAAACTTTCTTAGTGTTTGTGAAATTTGGTGAAAAGTTATGTAGTAAAAGATACGATACAAATGATCTTAAAACACGTTATTTGAACTCCTCAAAGCGTTAAAATCATGTTTTGAATCGAAAAACAAACTTTCTTAGTGTTTGTGAAATTTGGTGAAAAGTTATGTAGTAAAAGATACGATACAAATGATCTCAAAACACGTTATTTGAACTCCTCAAAGCGTTATAATCTTGTTTTGAATCGAAAAACAAACTTTCTTAGTGTTTGTGAAATTTGGTGAAAAGTTATGTAGTAAAAGATACGATACAAATGATCTTAAAACACGTTATTTGAACTCCTCAAAGCGTTAAAATCATGTTTTGAATCGAAAAACAAACTTTCTTAGTATTTGTGAAATTTGGTGAAAAGTTATGTAGTAAAAGATACGATACAAATGATCTCAAAACACGTTATTTGAACTCCTCAAAGCGTTATAATCTTGTTTTGAATCGAAAAACAAACTTTCTTAGTGTTTGTGAAATTTGGTGAAAAGTTATGTAGTAAAAGATACGATACAAATGATCTAAAAACATGTTATTTGAACTCCTCAAAGCGTTAAAATCTTGTTTTGAATCGAAAAACAAAGTTTCTTAGTGTTTGTGAAATTTGGTGAAATGTTATGTAGTAAAAGATACGATGCAAATGATCTAAGAACATGTTATTTGAACTCCTCAAAGCGTTCAAATCTTGTTTTGAATCGAAAAACAAACTTTCTTAGTGTTTGTGAAATTTGGTGAAAAGTTATGTAGTAAAAGATACGATACAAATGATCTCAAAACACGTTATTTGAACTCCTCAAAGCGTTAAAATCTTGTTTTGAATCGAAAAACAAACTTTCTTAGTGTATGTGAAATTTGGTGAATCGTTATGTAGTAAAAGATACGATGCAAATGATCTAAGAACATGTTATTTGAACTCCTCAAAGCGTTAAAATCTTGTTTTGAATCGAAAAACAAACTTTCTTAGTGTTTGTGAAATTTGGTGAAAAGTTATGTAGTAAAAGATACGATACAAATAATCTTAAAACACGTTATTTGAACTCCTCAAAGAGTTAAAATCATGTTTTGAATCGAAAAACAAACTTTCTTAGTGTTTGTGAAATTTGGTGAAAAGTTATGTAGTAAAAGATACGATACAAATGATCTCAAAACACGTTATTTGAACTCCTCAAAGCGTTATAATCTTGTTTTGAATCGAAAAACAAACTTTCTTAGTGTTTGTGAAATTTGGTGAAAAGTTATGTAGTAAAAGATACGATACAAATGATCTAAAAACATGTTATTTGAACTCCTCAAAGCGTTAAAATCTTGTTTTGAATCGAAAAACAAACTTTCTTAGTGTTTGTGAAATTTGGTGAAAAGTTATGTAGTAAAAGATACGATGCAAATGATCTAAGAACATGTTATTTGAACTCCTCAAAGCGTTCAAATCTTGTTTTGAATCGAAAAACAAACTTTCTTAGTGTTTGTGAAATTTGGTGAAAAGTTATGTAGTAAAAGATACGATACAAATGATCTCAAAACACGTTATTTGAACTCCTCAAAGCGTTAAAATCTTGTTTTGAATCGAAAAACAAATTTTCTTAGTGTTTGTGAAATTTGGTGAAAAGTTATGTAGTAAAAGAGACGATACAAATGATCTCAAAACACGTTATTTGAACTCCTCAAAGCGTTAAAATCTTGTTTTGAATCGAAAAACAAACTTTCTTAGTGTTTGTGAAATTTGGTGAAAAGTTATGACTAAAAGATACGATACAAATGATCTCAAAACACGTTATTTGAACTCCTCAAAGCGTTAAAATCTTGTTTTGAATAGAAAAACAAACTTTCTTAGTGTTTGTGAAATTTGGTGAAAAGTTATGTAGTAAAAGATACGATGCAAATGAACTAAGAACATGTTATTTGAACTCCTCAAAGCGTTAAAATCTTGTTTTGAATCGAAAAACAAACTTTCTTAGTGTTTGTGAAATTTGGTGAAAAGTTATGTAGTAAAAGATACGATACAAATGATCTTAAAACACGTTATTTGAACTCCTCAAAGCGTTAAAATCATGTTTTGAATCGAAAAACAAACTTTCTTAGTGTATGTGAAATTTGGTGAAACGTTATGTAGTAAAAGATACGACGCAAATGATCTAAGAACATGTTATTTGAACTCCTCAAAGCGTTAAAATCTTGTTTTGAATCGAAAAACAAACTTTCTTAGTGTTTGTGAAATTTGGTGAAAAGTTATGTAGTAAAAGATACGATACAAATGATCTTAAAACACGTTATTTGAACTCCTCAAAGCGTTAAAATCATGTTTTGAATCGAAAAACAAACTTTCTTAGTGTTTGTGAAATTTGGTGAAAAGTTATGTAGTAAAAGATACGATACAAATGATCTCAAAACACGTTATTTGAACTCCTCAAAGCGTTAAAATCTTGTTTTGAATCGAAAAACAAACTTTCTTAGTGTATGTGAAATTTGGTGAAACGTTATGTAGTAAAAGATACGATGCAAATGATCTAAGAACATGTTATTTGATCTCCTCAAAGCGTTAAAATCTTGTTTTGAATCGAAAAACAAACTTTCTTAGTTTTTGTGAAATTTGGTGAAAAGTTATGTAGTAAAAGATACGATACAAATGATCTTAAAACACGTTATTTGAACTCCTCAAAGCGTTAAAATCATGTTTTGAATCGAAAAACAAACTTTCTTAGTGTTTGTGAAATTTGGTGAAAAGTTATGTAGTAAAAGATACGATACAAATGATCTCAAAACACGTTATTTGAACTCCTCAAAGCGTTAAAATCTTGTTTTGAATCGAAAAACAAACTTTCTTAGTGTATGTGAAATTTGGTGAAACGTTATTTAGTAAAAGATACGATGCAAATGATCTAAGAACATGTTATTTGAACTCCTCAAAGCGTTAAAATCTTGTTTTGAATCGAAAAACAAACTTTCTTAGTGTTTGTGACATTTGGTGAAAAGTTATGTAGTAAAAGATACGATACAAATGTTCTAAAAACATGTTATTTGAACTCCTCAAAGCGTTAAAATCTTGTTTTGAATCGAAAAACAAACTTTCTTTGTGTTTATGAAATTTGGTGAAAAGTTTTGTAGTAAAAGATACGATACAAATGATCTAAAAGCAAGTTATTTGAACTCCTCAAAGCGTTAAAATCTTGTTTTGAATCGAAAAACAAACTTTCTTAGTGTTTGTGAAATTTGGTGAAAAGTTATGTAGTAAAAGATACGATGCAAATGATCTAAGAACATGTTATTTGAACTCCTCAAATCGTTAAAATCTTGTTTTGAATCGAAAAACAAACTTTCTTAGTGTTTGTGAAATTTTGTGAAAAGTCATGTAGTAAAAGACACGATACAAATGATCTAAAAACACGTTATTTGAACTCCTCAAAGCGTTAAAATCTTGTTTTGAATCGAAAAACAAACTTTCTTAGTGTTTGTGAAATTTGGTGAAAAGTTATGTAGTAAAAGATACGATACAAATGATCTAAAAACACGTTATTTGAACTCTTCAACTCGTTAAAATCTTGGTTTGAATCGAAAAACAAACTTTCTTAGTGTTTGTGAAATTTGGGGAAAAGGTATGTAGTAAAAGATACGATACAAATGATCTAAAAACACGTTATTTGAACTCCTCAAAGCGTTAAAATCTTGTTTTGAATCGAAAAACAAACTTTCTTAGTGTTTGTGAAATTTGGGGAAAAGTTATGTTGTAAAAGATACGATACAAATGATCTAAAAACACGTTATTTGAACTCCTCAAAGCGTTAAAATCATGTTTTGAATCGAAAAACAAACTTTCTTAGTGTTTGTGAAATTTGGTGAAAAGTTATGTAGTAAAAGATACGATACAAATGATCTAAAAACACGTTATTTGAACTCCTCAAAGCGTTAAAATCTTGTTTTGAATCGAAAAACAAACTTTCTTAGTGTTTGTGAAATTTGGTGAAAAGTTATGTAGTAAAAGCTACGATGCGAATGATCTAAAAACATGTTATTTGAACTCCTCAAAGCGTTAAAATCATGGTTTGAATCGAAAAACAAACTTTCTTAGTGTTTTTGAAATTTGGTGAAAAGTTATATAGTAAAAGATACGATACAAATGATCTAAAAACACGTTATTTGAACTCCTCAAAGCGTTAAAATTTTGTTTTGAATCGAAAAATAAACTTTCTTAGTGTTTGTGAAATTTGGGGAAAAGTTATGTAGTAAACGATACGATACAAATGATCTAACAACACGTTATTTGAACTCCTCAAAGCGTTAAAATCTTGGTTTGAATCGAAAAACAAACTTTCTTAGTGTTTGTGAAATTTGGTGAAAAGTTATGTAGTAAAAGATACGTTACAAATGATCTAAAAACATATTATTTGAATTCCTGAAAGCGTTAAAATATTGTTTTGAATCGAAAAACAAACTTTCTTAGTGTTTGTAAATTTGGTGAAAAGTTATGTAGTAAAAGATACGATACAAATGATCTAAAAACATGGTATTTGAACTCCTCAAAGCGTTAAAATCTTGTTTTGAATTGAAAAACAAACTTTCTTTGTGTTTGTGAAATTTGGTGAAAAGTTATGTAGTAAAAGATACGATAAAATGATCTAAAAACATGTTGTTTGAACTCCTCAAAGCGTTAAAATCATGTTTTGAATCGAAAAACAAACTTTCTTAGTGTTTGTGAAATTTGGTGAAAAGTTATGTAGTAAAAGATACGATGCAAATGATCTAAAAACAGGTTATTTGAACTCCTCAGAGCGTTAAAATCATGTTTTGAATCGAAAAACAAACTTTCTTTGTGTTTGTGAAATTTGGTGCAAAGTTATGTAGTAAAAGATACGATACAAATGATCTAAAAACACGTTATTTGAACTCCTCAAAGCGATAAAATCTTGTTTTGAATCAAAAAACAAACTTTCTTAGTGTTTGTGAAATTTGGTGAAAAGTTATGTAGTAAAAGATACGATACAAATGGTCTGAAAGCATGTTATTTGAACTCCTCAAAGCGTTAAAATCTTGTTTTGAATCGAAAACAAACTTTCTTAGTGTTTGTGAAATTTGGTGAAAAATTATGTCGTAAAAGATACGATACAATTCATCTAAAAACATGTTATTTGGACTCCTCAAAGCGTTAAAATCTTGTTTTGAATCGAAAAACAAACTTTCTTAGTGTTTGTGAAATTTGGGGAAAAGTTATGTAGTAAAAGATACGATACAAATAATCTGAAAACACGTTATTTGAACTCCTCAAAGCGTTAAAATCGTGTTTTGAATCGAAAAACAAACTTTCTTAGTGTTTGTGAAATTTGCGGAAAAGTTATGTAGTAAAAGATACGATACAAATGATCTAAAAACACGTTATTTGAACTCCTCAAAGCGTTAAAATCTTGTTTTGAATCGAAAAACAAACTTTCTTTGTGTTTGTGAAATTTGGTGAAAAGTTATGTAGTAAAAGATACGATAGAAATGATCTAAAAAGAAGTTATTTGAACTCCTCAAAGCGTTAAAATCTTGTTTTGAATCGAAAAACAAACTTTCTTAGTGTTTGTGAAATTTGGTGAAAAGTTATGTAGTAAAAGATACGATGCAAATGATCTAAGAACATGTTATTTGAACTCCTCAAAGCGTCAAAATCTTGTTTTGAATCGAAAAACAAACTTTCTTAGTGTTTGTGAAATTTTGTGAAAAGTAATGTAGTAAAAGATACGATACAAATGATCTTAAAACACGTTATTTGAACTCCTCAAAGCGTTAAAATCTTGTTTTCAATCGAAAAACAAACTTTCTTAGTGTTTGTGAAATTTGGTGAAAACTTATGTAGTAAAATATACGATACAAATGATCTAAAAACACGTTATTTGAATTCCTCAAAGCGTTAAAATCTTGTTTTGAATCGAAAAACAAACTTTCTTAGTGTTTGTGAAATTTGGTGAAAAGTTATGTAGTAAAAGATACGATACAAATGATCTAAAAACATGTTATGTGAACTCCTCAAAGCGTTAAAATCTTGTTTTGAATCGAAAAACAAACTTTCTTTGTGTTTGTGAAATTTGGTGAAAAGTTATGTAGTAAAAGATACGATACAAATGATCTAAAAACATGTTATTTGAACTCCTCAGAGCGTTAAAATCATGTTTTGAATCGAAAAACAAACTTTCTTTGTGTTTGTGAAATTTGGTGAAAAGTTATGTAGTAAAAGATACGATACAAATGAACTAAAAACACGTTATTTGAACTCCTCAAAACGTTAAAATCTCGTTTTGAATCGAAAAACAAACTTTCTTAGTGTTTGTGAAATTTGGTGAAAAGTTATGTAGTAAAAGATACGATACAAATGATCTAAAAACATGTTATTTGAACTCCTCAAAGCGTTAAAATCTTGTTTTGAATCGAAAAACAAACTTTCTTAGTGTTTGTGATATTTGGTGAAAAATTATGTCGTAAAAGATACGGTCCAATTCATCTAAAAACATGTTATATGAACTCCTCAAAGCGATAAAATCTTGTTTTGAATCGAAAAACAAACTTTCTTAGTGTTTGTGAAATTTGGGGAAAAGTTATGTAGTAAACGATACGATACAAATGATCTAAAAACACGTTATTTGAACTCCTCAATGCGTTAAAATCATGTTTTGAATCGAAAAACAAACTTTCTTAGTGTTTGTGAAATTTGGGGAAAAGTTATGTAGTAAAAGATACGATGCAAATGATCTAAAAACAGGTTATTTGAATTCCTCAAAGCGTTAAAATCATGTTTTGAATCGAAAAACAAACTTTCTTAGTGTTCGTGAAATTTGGTGAAAAGTTATATAGTAAAAGATACGACGCAAATGATCTAAAAACAGGTTATTTGAACTCCTCAAAGCGTTAAAATCATGTTTTGAATTGAAAAACAAACTTTCTTAGTGTTCGTGAAATTTGGTGAAAAGTTATGTAGTAAAAGATACGATACAAATGATCTAAAAACTAGTTATTTGAACTCCTCAAGGCGTTAAAATCTTGTTTTGAATCGAAAAACAAACTTTCTTAGTGTTTGTGAAATTTGGTGAAAAGTTATGTAGTAAAAGATACGATACAAATGATCTAAAAACACGTTATTTGAACTACTCAAAGCGTTAAAATCTTGTTTTGAATCGAAAAACAAACTTTCTTTGTGTTTGTGAAATTTGGTGAAAAGTTATGTAGTAAAAGATACGATACTAATGATCTAAAAACACGTTATTTGAACTCCTCAAAGCGTTAAAATCTTGTTTTGAATCGAAAAACAAACTTTCTTAGTGTTTGTGAAATTTGTTGAAAAGTTATGTAGTAAAAGATACGATACAAATGATCTAAAAACATGTTATTTGAACTCCTCAAAGCGTTAAAATCTTGTTTTGAATCGAAAAACAAACTTTTTTAGTGTTTGTGAAATTTGATGAAAAATTATGTAGTAAAAGATACGATACAATTCATCTAAAAACATGTTATTTGAACTCCGGAAAGCGTTAAAATCTTGTTTTGAATCGAAAAACAAACTTTCTTAGTGTTTGTGAAATTTGGGGAAAAGTTATGTAGTAAAAGATACGATACAAATGATCTAAAAACACGTTATTTGAACTCCTCAAAGCGTTAAAATCATGTTTTGAATACTCCTCAAAGCGTAAAAAAAAGTTTTTGAATCGATAAACAAACTTCCTTAGTGTTTGTAAAATTTGGTAAAAAAGTTATGTAGCAAAATATACGATACAAATGATCTCAAAACACTATATTTGGACCCCACGGAGAATTAAAAGATTGTATTGAATTGAAAAACAAATTTTCTTAATGGTTCCAAAATTTGGTGAAAAGTTTTGTAGTAAAAGATACGATACAAATTATCTAAAAACAAGTTATTTGAGCTCCTCAAATCGTAAAAACATTGCTATGAATCGAAAGGAAACTTTCTTTGTGTTTGTACAATTTGAGAAAAAGTTAAGTAGCAAAATATTCGATGCAAACCATCTAAAAAACACGTTATTTGGACTCCTCCTCAGAGAATTAAAAGATTGTCATGAATCGAAAAACAAAATTTCTTAGTGTTTGTAAAATTTGGTGAAAAGTTATGTAGTAAAAGATACGATACAAATGATCTCAAAACACGTTATTTGGGCTCCTCATAGAATTAAAATATTGTATTGAATCGAAAAACAAACTTTTTTTGTTGTTGTAAAAGTTGGTGAAAAGTTATGTAGTAAAAACAAGTTTTTGGATTTGCAGTTTTTCTTAAGATACTCATTAGTTCTCTAATTAATGGTGCCTTGATTATAAGATCATGGTCAGCTATTAACCTTCTTCTTCACCAGATTTCTGTAAAAAAAACATCATCTTGTGAGACAAGCTAGAAGAGAAAGAGATTGAGATTGAGCAAGGTTTGTGGCAATTTTTAGGGAAATTTGCCTCAATCGAAACTTATAGTTCGAGGTGGATACGATGAGAGGAATCTCAACTGAGATTCCCTGGTGTGATTAATCGAGATCAAGGACAAGCAATGTCGGAGACGAATTGGATCATATCCGGTTGTATACGACAAAAGGAGCTTCGAGCAAGGTGTCGAATCGTGCCGGCGTGGGACTTGCGTGTTACCCAAATTGAAGCGAGCAAAGCAACTACGCAGTCAACCCATCTTCGTGATCAATTTCACGTGGTATGAATCTATGTCTATAATCGTTATATTCGTAGGTAGTTGCACGTAGTTTAGGATTTGTACGATCGGATCGGCTACGTGGTCCTAGGGATCGGGTCGGACCGAGCCTCACAATCCGCTGCGCGGGGCTCGATAGTGACGCCGAAACCCAACACATGTATCATATCATATCATATCATATCATATCATTTTTCTGTCATGTATTGTCATGTCATGTTTTGTCATGTCATGTATCTAATCATATCATATCGTATCATATCATATTATTTCATGTCATGTGTTGTCATGTCATGTTCTATCATGTTATGTCATGTCATGTCATGTCCTGTCATGTCGCGTCCTTGACCTATTATATATTCTTGCCCTGTATTGTCATGTCATGTCTTGTTATGTGATGTCGTATATTTTCATCTCATGTCTTGTCATATCCTTTCATGTCTTGTCATGTCCTATATCGTATCATTTCATGTCATGTATTGTCCTGTCATGTCCTATATCGTATCATTTCATGTCATGTATTGTTCTGTCATGTCATGTCCTATCTTGTCATGTTATGTCTTGTCATGTCTTGTCATGTTTCTTGTCCCGTTCCGTCCTTGTCATGTCATGGCATGTCATGTCATGTCATATCATATTTTATCATGTCATGTCCTGTCCTGTCATGTCTTGTAATGTCATGTCATGTCATATATCATATCATATCATATCATACCATATCATTTCCTGTCATGTGCTATCCTATCATGTCATGTCATGTCCTGTTCTGTCATGTCCTGTCATGTCTTGTCCTGGCATGTCCCGTCCTGTCATGTCTTGTTCTTTCGTGTCTTGTCATATCATGTTCTTGTCCTGTCTTGTCATGTCATGTCTTGTCATGTCCTGTCCTCTCTTGTCATGTCCGATCATGTCATGTTATGTATCATATCATATCATATCATATCATATCCTGTCATGTGTTGTCTAGTGATGCCATGTCCCTCTCCAGTCCTATTATATCATATCATATCATATTATATTATTATTATATCATATAATGTTATTTCCTGTCATGTGTGGTCATATCATGTCTCGTCATGTCATGTCCTATCATGTACTGTCATGTCATGTCATGTCATGTGTGTACTACCATATATGCCCTCTTTTCTTAGAGAAATTATACATGTCCCCACAAAAGTGAAATAAATATCCTCGATTACATCATCGAGTGTGTTAATTTTTTGTTAACCGACCCGTACCTATCATAATTTTAATTAAAATTAATTATTTGTTAATTTGTATGTTTGTTAATTGATCCGCAATTATCATATTTTATGAAAATTAAATTTTCCACTCAATTAATCATTAATTTAATTAACATGATGTTGTCTTCGATGAAGTTTTTCTCACTTTTGTGAGGCACCTCTTTGTCTTACATGCGTCTCCATATTCAATACATCAAGCCAATACAGACATTTAAAATTTCCCTAATTAAAACATCAAGCCAACTCAAGAAAATCTGGGGGTCCAATATTCCAGCTTCCAAGTATGTTCCCTAAAATTTCCCTAATTAAAACAACCATCTTGTAATGTTAACTTAGTTTATGGGTACAAATTGTCTGACATGCAAACTTGCGTGTGTATGTATTTTTGACTATTTTTAACTACTGATAACCTATACAGACATTTAAAATTTACAACTATAAATCATTAGCTCATAATTAGTCCGAATATTTACATCAAGCCTACTCCATATCAATATCATACAAAAGTTCAAAAAGCAAAGGAGATGAGGGTTCAAATTGAAAATCACACTGAATATCTCCCTCCAATTGGTTACATAGATCTTCTCTAATTAGAGTTTCTTCTTGGTTCCCTTCTTTTGATTCAAACAAACCAAGTTCAAGCTCTAAATATTCCAACCAATTTTTCTTCTCATTGGCTGCATTTGCATTATTCTCATAATTCATGTTCCAAAATTCAGGCTCTATTATAGTAGGTATATCCAAAAATCCACCTTCATCTTCTTGTATGAATCGTTTTTTATCCTCTACAAATGAAATCGCAAAAGAACACTGTGATAATCTCGGAGAAATCAAATACTCCGGTTGTTCGTCAATTGAATTATAGTTTGACACGGGTTTAGTCGATGAAGATGGTGAAGAATCCTCCTTCAAGTTATTTTCTTCATCTTTACGTTCTCTCCATGCCAATTTCTTCTTCAAATATGTGTTCCACACATTCTTGATTTCATTATCTGTTCTGCCAGGAAGACATGACGCAATTTTCGACCATCTATAGAAAAACATTAACAATTATTATTATTGATATATAATTCATTCATAATGATTAGGATATAACAATTAACAAGTCCATTACTTGTTTCCAAGTAAGCCGTGGAGCTTTATTATAGTCCTCTCTTCTTCTTCGTTGAAATTTCCACGCTTAATATCGGGACGAAGGTAATTTATCCATCTTAATCTACAGCTCTTGCCGCATCGAAGCAAACCTAAGAAACGCGAACATGGGAATATATAATAATGCTCGTTGACACTAGGTTACTTAATTTCAAAATTATGAGAAGGTTCAAACGATAGAACACCTGCTTTTTTTGGCAAAGCGCGCCAATTTGCATGGCCGTACTTTTGAATGTGCGAAATTAGCCTCAGGTCTTCTTTAGGAGTCCATGATCCCTTGTTTAATCCAACTTTCTGACAACACGGAGCTCGACCCGCTCCCTTTCCCATTTTCCAGATCTTTTCTCTTCAAACTTAAAACTGAATTCAGAGTTCGTATTTTGTTTGGACATAAGAGTTAAAGATTTAGTGACTCCTTGTATCTATATATATACACACACACACACACACACAAAAAAAAAAAAAATCAAAGAGGAGGTGATCTAGTGATGATTAAGATTTCATTATGAAACTTGAATTTGGGCCTACTACTTTGATCTTGTCTTTACCAACTCCAAACATGGTCATATGAAAGTGACTGCACTTTTTGTATTTCAAACTTTTATATGCTTAGATACCATCGAAAACGAAACACAAATGTTCGTCGAATAGAAAAACGGTTACAAGCATAGCCAAATCATCAAATGAAATATACAAATTCGATCAAATTCGATTAATTTATGTTGTTGGATTTGGTTTAAGAATTAGGCATTATTCGATTTTTCGGCTTAATATTGTTCAAGACTTAGTTCGCTTTTAAGTCGGTTCGAGTATTAAGCCGGTTCAGGTCTGAATCTAAATCGGTTTGTTACATAGATAAATACTTAATTTTCATCTTTGTCAACCAAAGTTTAAAGTGTGCGAGACTAAATTTGAGTCTGATGTGATCAAAGATGCAAGATTTTGTGGAGTATTTGTGAAGTTTGTCGCCCTTCACTACTTGAAAAGGATGTAAATTCTTTTTCTGAGCTATGTAATTGTTGTCTCCAGAATAAAAAAGAAGGATTATGTCATATTCATGAGCATAATCACCTCATTCTTAATTGTTATTTTCAAGAATTATATGAATATCACATTAATTTAATTTTGGTTTTTTAATAATTACAATATGTAAAAAAAAATGTGTGGACTATTTTTAAATAATAGAAAATAACAAAAATGATTTAGTAAAAATAAATCTTACAAAATTAGAGGGATATTTTACTTAGGCTATTCGGAATATTTTAAATGGGAGGAGCAATTTTCATTTTCTGTTCGGAATATTTTTGTATTTTTCTGGTCTGAATCTAAATCGGTTTGTTCGGTGAAGAATTTGGAATAGAGTGAAAAATTAAATATACAAAATAGCGCTAGTGACAAAAATGTCCTCCTTGTTTATTATGAATAATTAATACTTATCAACAAATTAATACTAATGATTAACATTTATCAACAAAATTATTAAGAAATATTTTTAAAAAATCAAGTCACAAATAAAATAGCGGCAACAACAAAAACAACAACAATATTAATAATAATTGATGATCCAAACATAAAATATTTAATCAAAATATAATATTAAAATTAAAATAATGATAAAATTTCAATTAAAACCATTATAGTTTCTAGCTAGGCGCCCTTCCATTGTGGTGCTGACATTGCATTTCAATTGAAACCATTATACTAATCCAAACTTTCTCCGGTTGCAATTATCCTTTATTTAGCAGAAATTCACCCTAATTACGTCCCAAACTCTCAATCAATTGAATTAATCCGAAATTCATCCTAATGGTATCCCAATCAGTCATAATTAAATTAAATTATGTCTTGATTTAATTCAGACCCCATTGACTCAAATTTTATCCCCAAAAACCAATCTCGTAAAAAGTTACTGAGTTGACCAAAAAAATAAAATCCCCTGAATATGAGCAGAAATACCAATTATATGAACAACCTAATTGACTAAAATAAAGAGAGAAGCTTGATTCAATTTAATGACTAAAACATAGCAATTATAAGGCCTAAGTTGTTGCCAATCAAAATTCAGAGAATAAACAAATAATTGTTATCTCCCAAATAAAATATGAATCATCGAACTCCAAAAAAAAAAAAAAAAGATAGAGGTAGGTGGGGGACTGGACATGTAATGTATATTGGAAAAAAAAGAGCAGAGAGGCAAAAGATTTGTTTATTTGCCACGTAAGGCCTCCATGGAATAAACATGGGTATTTTTGTCTGATTATTGGGTCAAATTGAGGGAACAGGGCAATTCCACCTTTCAGATGGAATAGAACAATTCCTTTTTCTGTCGACTTTATTTCAAGTTTTTCCAAACGTGTCGGCAAGAATAACATGGAATAGTCCGTTTAATTCTCTGTTCCGGACTATTCTAGTGACGCCCAACGCCAAAATAATATATTATACATTTGAGGAAACAACGTGGGACCTTTTTACCTTTCCCTTAAAAAATCTATTATACTTTTGATGGCTAGATGGCTTTGCGTTCTTCAAAATCTTCGTCGAGTAATCTAATATATATATAACTGGTGATTACTTACATTTTATCAATATAACAATATAAATTTTATGTTTGTTGCTCTTAAAAAAAATGTAATGTATCTAAATATATGTTTTCTATTTGCCCACCCCAACCATCAAAATCAGTCAAAATGCATCACTAACATGGGGTATTTGTACGGGTGTCAATAGGGCAGGCGGATATTGTCCGAACCGACCTCAACCGTATTCGAAAAATATCCGGATTCGAAAATAAAATATCCGGATCCGGATGGATGGAGCCGGATCCGGAACCGTATCCGTTTTTACGGATATGGATCCGGATGTAGGAACTAAAATTTGGATGGATCCGGATATAGATCAGGATACTATCCGGATCCGAATAAAATTTGTAAACGATTACGATTATCTTTTTTGTTGTAATCATGATCAAAATAATTCTAATACATAATAAATAATAACTATATTTTAATTCACAATAATACATAATAATCAATAATCACTTTTATATATATATATATATATATATATATATATATATATATATATATATAATAATTCACAATAATACATAATAATCAATAATCACTTTTATATATATATATATATATATATATATATATATATAATAATTCACAATAATACATAATAATCAATAATCACTTTTATATATATATATATATAATTTGTTTAAAAATTATATAATAATCAAGATTTGAATTCTAAAAATATTATTATAGTACTATATCATAATATCCGTTTTAATATCCGATAGGATCCGTATCCGTATCCGTATCCGACAATATCTGAACCGTATCCGTATCCGTTTAATATCCGAATCGTATTCGGATCCATATCCGAAAAAAAATATGGATATGAATATGGATCTAGTATGACCACTATCTGAACTGTATCCAAACCGTTGACACCCCTGGGTATTTGGGGTATATATTTTTAACAGTGTTTTGAATAATGATGTACCGTCTTGAGTGTGGCTTACTAATGATTTTCGCTATTGCGTTCTATAACATCACTATAAAGCCGTTATTAAATAGATTGTAATATTGTGTTTTAGATATGTTAACGTTACTTTCATTATATCAATGATATTGCATCGCTATTTAAATTATTGATTTTGAAAGACGAAGGTAAGTATGTGATATTTAACTTGTTTTAGAGGGGCACTAAAAAAAAATGTTTCCTATGGCCATTGGCCATACATGTTTTTTTTTGTAGGTCTGTACATGAATCATATTTTGCTTGTACAAAAATGTAGGAAAAAATGAAATTGATGAAACGCAAATGTTAGTATTAATAAAATAAACTAATGATAATGACAAAACAATATATTAGTACTGAAATTATAATTTCATCACTATAATTTTTCAAATATCTCTGTCCTGCTAATATGAGCCTCATATAACTATATAGGAGACATAACTGAGAAAAATAAAAAATGTTATTCTCCACCAATAAAAGATTTGTCTCTTTCGTACTGTGAAGAACTTGACAAGGTACTAATTCTCATAAAATAAAGGGGCAATTTCACTTGTATTCTTTTAAAAACACAAAATATCAAATTTGTCTCTCTAAACTGATTAATATCAAATATGTCCTCGTAAATCTGGATTATTATCAAATTAGACCAATATTGACTGTTCTGTTATGTTTAACGAAAAACATGTAAAATGACTATTTTACCCTTCTCTCTCATCCAAGCAAAAAGCCTAGGTGTTCTCCGACTCTTGTGGTTGATTAAACGTTGGATAATTATTTTTTTGATGAAAACGTTGGATAATTATCGAAGGAAATCATCAAAAATACCTAGAACCTTGGATAATTATGACTGGATTAGAGTCAGTTACAAATCAATTATTCTAAATTATGGTTGATTAAACGTTTACTGAGGTTTGTTTGATTAGTTGGGTTAATTGGAGATAAATTATAGACAAATATTGTTAATTATTACTGGAATGAGGCCAATTAGGAGTCGTCGTGGTGAGTCAAGAGTTATTTGTGGCGGAATTAGGGTCCAAATAAATGTGGTGGTTTTTTGTCTCCCAAAGTTTGAGCCCGAGAGACTGGTACATTTATGCGATTGATTGTTACCGAATTTCAGATGAATAAACTCACACATATGTATAAGATTCAGCGGAAGCGAGGATAATAAGCAAGAGTTCAAGGCTCTCTAAATTCTAGTACAAACATCGAGAGGTCTTGGCCAAATTTACCAATGAGCTGTGATGGGAAGGATTGCTCGGCTTCCAGTCGAAAGCGAAGAAAACCTCAAATCACTTTCTATTTTCTCTTCAAATTATGTTGTTTGTAAAATATAGAGAAGAAATGAATCAAATGATTGAAATTTGTATCACTTGTTTTTCATCTTCTTTTTATTTAATAGTTTGATTTTTTTTTTGATTAACTGAGACGGGTTCTAAGACCCGCACTCAGACTATATTAAATAAACTAATATAGTACATGAATTGGCTTTATTTACATTTGACCACACCTCCTTTCTTGCTATTTAACAACCTATTTACATTTAATAGTTTGATTTATTCCAACATTAGATAATTTAGTTTTGTGGGATGTATAGTGTTTAATAATTTAATTAATCATGTCTTCGATGCTAAAAAATGGTGTTAAAGACCAGTTGGAAAGAAATGAAATCTAAAATTACTCAATAATCAAATTAACAAGCAATTCAAAACATATTTTTGTTTTCTTTTTTGTTCGAATTGACTCGACCAAACATAACTATAATGCAACTACTTCATTGTCTATTTTTACTATTACAATCAAGTAACTAATTACAATTACATGACTAGGCACATTATATTAACACCCTTGGTAAGGTTTCAAGTAATCCCATGGTTTTCGATACCCTTTCTTCTTTATATAAGAGTGAAGTTAATAACAAATATACTGAAGCACATTAATATTTGCACATTTACAAATATACTCCATCTTTTCTCATAAATTAGAGGTACATGCATCTTGTCTAAAATAACAAAATAAGAGTGAAGTTAAAAGAATCTTGGTCGAAATGACAAAATTGACATCTCATAACCATCAGGTAAATAATCATTCAAGCATACAAATTAATACACTAAAGTTTGTAATTATTGAAGCACAATTGATTACGGTATTCATCAAGTAAATTTGGCTTGGTTGTAATTTTTTAGATGAATAACTGGATGTGTCCAGTTGCGAGATTTGGATTATGAGCTTGTAAAAATAATAGAGGGATAGATTTGTCATTAATAAAGAAAAAAGCAAAAGAATAAATTTGAAATTTGAGCTAATAGTTTAGTCTAACAGAAAAACCAACAAAAATCTGACGGCAAGGATATATTTGATATTTAGAAATTTTAGGTGAATAAATATGATACTGATTGAATTGAGTGAGGATAAATATGTAATTAATTATTTGAAAGACGAAGATAAGTATGTGATATTTAACTTGTTTTAGAAGGGCACTCAAAAAAAATGTTTCCTATGGGCATACATGTTTTTTTTTGTAGGTCCGTACATGAATCATATTTTGCTTGTACGAAAATGTAGGAAAAAATGAAATTGATGAAAGGCAAATGTAGTATTAATAAAATAAACTAATGATAATGACAAAACAATATATTAGTACTGAAATTATAATTTTATTACTATAATTTTTGAAATATCTCTGTCCTACTAATATGAGCCTCATATAGGAGACAAAACTGAGAAAAATAAAAAATGTTATTCTCCACCAATAAAAAAAATTTCTCTTTTGTACTATGATGAACTTGACAAGTACTAATTCTCATAAAATAAAATAAAACCTAAATTGGTGGAAACCATTGTTTTACAAAAGCCAAATTGTAAACTTTCTTTATCATGACTCAGGAGTCCCACAAAAAAGTGCCTAAATGAAAAAATTAAGTAGACCTAAAGAAATTAGTCTCTTTTGGTGAAAGTCTCCAAAATAACATGAAAATAAAAAACAACGAAAATATGTTCAGACGTGCATTGTATCAAGCAAGTAGGCTCGGCATAGGAGTGATATTCTCCCCTCCCATTAATTTTTTAATACAAGAGCTATCGTTAGGCCACATCACCAATACTGTTCACTGGTACTGTTCAACACTGTTCACATGTACGGTTCATCACGGTTACAATTATAATATTTTTTGTGTTTATTATAATGTTCTCCCCTCCCATTAATTTTTTGTGTTTATTATAATATTTTTGATTGGTACCAAGTTGCGTCTTTTATGTTTTTTTTTTTTTTTTTTGTCATTTTCAGAATTTTATTTTATTTGACATGTTTTGTATTATAAATAAAACATTTCAATTTTTCTTTTGAAACATATAATATATTTTGAGGAGGAAAAAAAATATATATTTATTGCATAATATTTGTGAGACTATTTAATATCAGATTTTTTTTTTAAATTAACATTTATGAAAATTACTTTTGTTTTGCACTTGTAACGTTTTAGATAAAATTATTATTTTATGATCATAACAGATTTTGAAAAATCGCAGCGAAACGCGAGAAATATTTATATTTTCTTATCAAATAATATATCAAATAATATATCCCGCAACGAAATAATATATCAAATAATATATCAAATAATTATTTTTGCTTATTATATTATTTCTTATCAAATAATATATCCCGCAGTGAAGCGCGGGATATTTTCCTAGTATATATAAAGTGTATATAATGATGTCAAAAAAAGTCTCATCAATATTAAAAAGATAATATTTAAGTGATAATTGTTAATTATATAATAATTTGAATTATATTTTGTCCTAATTTTCAAAAAATATTTATGATTATATTAATACAATATCGATGTTTAATTAGTCTATTATTTTAAGTCAAAAGTTTTCAAAAAGTTATTTAAAAGGTAAATGGATTATATGATCAATTTTTAGATTTGATTATACAATAACTTGACATAAAAAAACATTGGTCCTACCTTGACTTTTTAATCATTATTTTATGACACAAAATCACAAATCACAAATCACAAATGCTTATCAATTCATTTACGTTACATGACACTATGAGGGTGTAAGCATGATGCACGTTATTACATTTTGTTGGAAATTTTACAAGCCTCGAGGCTCATGCAGATCAAACTATAAATTAGATTTTTTTTTTTTTTTTTTTTTAAGTAAAAAGGGCCCAATTTAAAAGAATAGTTATGGAATTGTGCAAAATAGCCCAATTTATAAGAATAATTATGGGATTGTGCAAATTGCAAAGTGCGTCTGACAGAAAAAATTAATCTTTCGCTAAGGTGTCTCACGGAAGAATCGAAGATTAATTTTGACCTTAATTAACGGATTAAACATTGTTAAACTTTTTCATCGGACGTTCTCACGAAAAAACACATGCCTACTTTAACGAGTCTCGAGAAGACATTGCATGATGTCGACACGTTTTTTTGCATTTTTCATCTTTTGTCAAACTCTGGCGAAAAATATCACAATAATTCCACAACAGCTTCGCCTACCAATCCCAAAATATGAGATAATCCAAAAAGAGAAAATAATAAAAACACAAATATCAACCACAAACATGACACAAATGCATAAGTTTATGTTTGATTTATGATTCATATATGCATAATTAACATTACAAACTTTGTTATTTGTAATACATTTGTGGTTGATATTTGTGGCTCTATCAGTACTCACCTTCTTTCTTCTTTCTTCTTCTCGTTTTCTTCTTTTTTTCTTCTCCGTTGTTCTTTTTTTTTTCTTATTCTTCCACACCGATTGTTCTTCCTTTTTTCTTCAAAAAATCGAGTTCGTGTTCTTTTACAAACAGAAGTTCCAAGCCGTTGTTCTCCTTTATTTTTAATTTTGTGATTTTCAGAAAAGATTAATTAAATAAAAAAATTATATGATATTTTAAAATTCTTAAAATATTACCATATTATTATGTTTTTTCAATTTTTTATTTTTAAATTTTCCGATAATATTAATTAAATAAAAAAAGATTTTATAATATATTTTCAAATTCGGAAATATTAGTATATAACTATTACTTTCACGATTTTTTTTAAAAAAATATTAATTTAATACAAAAAGTTTTTATAATATATATTCAAATTTTGAAAATATTATCATATTTTCGGCTTTTTTAATTAATATTTAGTATCATTTATCTATATTAGTACTAATTAATATATTATATATTATTATATTATTTTGCATCTTGTTTTTATCAGGTTTCGGGATAGCGGTGGTGGTGAAGGTTCGAGTCACGATGGTGGTTTGAGGCGAGGACCCGAGGGGCACGTGTTCGGTCACGGAGTCTCAAGATCGAGAAGGAGGAGGAGGAGAAGGAGTATCTTGCCACATTATCCATGCAAGATCTCCATCGGTCTCATGCATTCAAAGTACATGAGGTGCAAGTTCAGCATGTACCGTTGCGTTCGCGTCAGCGCAGAGTTGCTCTTACATGGTATCAGGAGCAGGGCCGGCCATATGGGCAGGCCCATAAGGCCCGGGTCTAGGGTCCAGTTTTACAAGGGGCCCAAAATTTCAAATAGTATATGTGTATATTAGTATTATTACAAAATTGGTTATTTAAGCAAAAAAATCCAATAAAATAATAGACAGGACTAAATACATTAAGCAGGATCCAAGCGTACGTGTAGTGCAGACCCGATAACTTAAGAAAAGTAGAAAACAGATCAGATAATCAAAAAACAAAGCCAACCCGAAAAAACTTTGGTCCTTCTCTGTCTAGAACCGAGCCAAGTCGTACCTCAGAATCGTCAATGCCCACCCCCACCCGCACCTGATTCGCCTCCACAACCAACGACGAACGCCTGAGAATCGTCATGCCTCTGCCTTAGAATCGTCATGCCTCAGAACAGCTGTGATTCTAGAATCGTCATGCCTCTGCCTTAGAATCGCTCACTCCAACACCGGCTGGCTGCTGCCGCTGCCCTGGTGCCGAGTTGTTGTTTTTTTTTTCTTTTTTTTTTTGCGATTTAGTCGACAATTAAACACTATGATCTCAAAAATGTCAATTAACATGTCCATTTTTCTGTTATTTTGTCTTTAATTAGGTTTATAATTAGATAATTCGAAAAAATTCGTGGAAGGAATTTGATGCTTCATCGAGTAACAGCACAAATGATCATTTGGCTACAATAATGGCTACTTAGCTATGACAATGATTATTTAGCTGCAACATTAATTAGGTTTAATGATTATTTAGCTATGGCAATGCCCAGAAGAATTTCGAGGAAGAGATTGAATGTTTCATCAAGTAACGGCACAAATGAAGAAGGTATTATTATTATTAACATAAAACTAATTTTAAAGCACAAATTTCAATTTTATAAATTAGAAGAATTTATGTGTTTTGCAAAACCTGACAAGAGAGAAGTTGATTCGGGTTTTTCTAATATGATTTGTTTGCTTGATGACTATATGTGTATTTATTGTCTTTAGGATTTAAAATAACAAAACTAGAATTAGCAACATGTATTAATAATATTTAATTTCAACCTTTGCTCCAGAATGAAAATGAGATAAACAAGAAGATACAGTGGAGTGGAAGAGAAATAGAGAGAGGACAATGAGATTTTTTTTTGGAAAAAAGAATTTTTATTAGACAGAGAAACATTTCTTAAAAAACTATATATATGTGAGGGTCTTTTTTTATAAGTTGGTCTCGGGTCTTGTAAAACCCGGGACCGGCCCTGATCAGGAGTATCAATCATTTTTCGAGATGGCACGACTGCTACATGCTTGATATTATGAACGTCAATTCGGTATTAGTCTATAACTTGACCGAGCTTTGTAGACAAGAGACACACACATTTCACATGAAGCATGGAGAGATGATGATTATCCTATAAGATGTCTTTTGTCACCTTGGACTCTGAACGTTCAATCGGATCATAGGACCTTCGAGAAGAACAGTCAGGTGCAGATTAAGATTGCATGGCTCTAGCATCACTTCGATGTTAGGATCTTGTTCAGATAAATAATATTATATAACAATTTTCATATTTTGTTGATTAAATTATAATTTCATCAAATTCATATTTTTTAATTATCTCACTATAGGTATTGAGACATATTAGAACTCACATGTTTTATTTTTGTCGGGTTCGGTATTATTTTCGAACCTTATTGGTGACATCTTACATGTCATGTGCTTGACGTTGACCGAGGACATATTAGAGGACACAATATTTTGATTTCTTTAATTAAAAAACTGCAATGAAGAAAAAAAAATACCTAATTTGAGAGTTTCTCAGAAAATAACAACAATTTTTTAAGCTTCGCTACTAAATAATGCATGAAAAGGGTTGCTAGGGGGAAGGAAGAGAGAGAGGTGAGGATTATGTTTTCGATGGAATGATTGCATCTAGGGATAGGTCGGAATTTACGAGGAAGCTACAACATAGGTATTGGGTGGAGAGGATGTGGGATTCGACTAGAAATACGTCGTACATAGTACAAAGCGTGAAAGAAGAGGAGAATTAAGACTATCAAGCGAGGGCGTTTAAAGTTAAAAACCATTGTTGGCATTTTTATACTAATTAAAAAAACAATTTGGGAGTCGTTTGAAAATCCCCCTAGATTATTTGTACCAATTTTTGTGGTACTTTTGCAAATTAATAAATAAATAAGTGTTGACATAATTTACACAATCCAAAACAATAATTAAAATTAGAAAAATTTCTCTTTATTTATTAATTATGGAACATAAATATATACTAGATTTGAATTTTATTGGTGGCATGACCGTTACACCCACCTAGACCCATATCCCATATATCTTTATATTATATTATATTTTTATTTTTTACATTTTTATCTCTTAAAATATCGAAATAACAATTATTTTTCTATATTAATTTAAGTCCCATTGCGTGGTTTACTTTTGTCATCATAGATACATGAGTACCTTTGTTGTTTCATGTTTGGGGAAGTCACGAGAAATGACTTTATTTTTATCTTGTTTGACATGGAAGAAAATGAAAGACTTTATACAAAAAATATCTTGATATTATTAAAAAAATTACAATTAATTGTTTTTCAAATAACCTAGCAAATAATTATTATTATTATTTTTTTTATATTATTATTATTTTTATTTTTTTGTAGTAATTATTTTTTTTTAAATAATAATAATAATACTATTATTATTATATTATTATAGTAATTATTAATTTTATTAGTATTATAGTAATAATTAATTTAATAATAATAATAATAATAATAATAATATTGTCATTACTATAATAAGTATTAATTTATTATTATTATCATTATTGTTACTATTATTATAGAAATTATTATTATAGAAATTATTAATTTTATTATTATTATTGGAATTATTAGTTTTATTATTAGTATAGTAATTATTTTTATTATTTTTATTATTAATATTATTATTATATTAATTATTAATTTTATTATTATTATCATTATTATTATTATTACTATCATTTTTACTATTATAATTATTATTGTTATAAAAAATATATTATTAATATATTGTATTATTATCTTTAATACATTAATTATTAGTTTTTGCAATGACTTAATTAATACTAATTAGTCATAAAAGAAAGAGAAGAGAATTTGTTTTCTCATATTTTTAGAGAGACATTAAAATTGGATAATAGAGGACAATTTGGTGGGACCAAGAATTCATTTTTCATGATAATAAATCACATCAAACAATGAAAAATAGTTTATATTCGGAAAATCAACGTCTATTCCATTACATTCCTCCCAATCAAACGAACCCTTTGTTATTTGCAAAATACAAAATACCTACTTGAATTTAAGATTTGGATATATGCATTTTTGCTTAAATGTTGGTCAAAAGAAGTGAAGTGGAGTAATAATTGACAATGTTAAGAACAAGTTTTGAAGGATTCGGGATTTGTCCAGACTTTTTTAATATTATTTTTACTTCGTTACTTTATCTCCATAATTAAAAGAAACAACATTGCCAAAATACATTATTATCCAATGAAAAGTAGAAATGAAATACTGCACACATATTTGAAATTGTTTACTAAAAAAAAAAAGATTATCATTTATCAAGTGTCTCACTTATGAAGAAACATATTATATATAAACGCAAACATAGATGCTAATATAAAAAGGCTGAGCAGATTATTTTAATTTGAAAGTGATATTACAAAAACTTGTTACGCAAAGAAAATTATTATATCCGACAACACCTATTACGAGAAGTGAGGCTTGTTTGATTTTTTATTTTCAACGAAAATGACACAAAGTTGAAAAATCAATTTAACCTACTTTCAAACCTCACTATTTACTTTGGGAAATTTTACCATGCCCTTCAAATATCTTGAAATTTTCTCCCATAATAGTAATTCATGATAAATTCATGAATTAATATTTTGGATTAACGATTAATTCATAATTATCTATTTTTAATTATTTCGAATTAATCATCAAGTGATATGGACCTTAATTATATATTAAAATTTTAATAATAATGAATTAATCGTTAATCCAAAATACTAATCCATGAATTAACCATAGATTACTATTGTGGGGGGAAATTTCAAGATATTTTGGGGGCACGGACACGGTAAATGGGCTCATTTACTTTCTACCTTGATTATAAAACTACATGCCATGTTTGAGAGTCATTCTTAGGGCCTGTTTGATTTGAGGGATTTCGAAATACATGGATATGTGAAATACATGTATTTTACTATCCATGTATTTGGTAATCCATGTGAGTTGTTTGATTTGTTGTATTTGGTAATTCATGTATATCAAATCATTTGTTTGATTCTTGGTACAAAAATCCATGATTTTAATATTTTAATGTATATCATTTATTATATTACTATATTATTGTATATTATATTATATTATTGTGTATTATATTATATTGTTGTACATTATATATTATATTATTATATTTAATATTACATTGTTTAATATTATATTATATGATATTATACTATTTATATTATTTTATATTATATTGTTTTATATTTATATTATATTATATTATTTTGTTTTATATGATATTATTTTATATTATATTTTGTTTTAAAGTATATTATATTATATTATATTATATTATATTATTATTATTAGTATTATTATCATATTATATCATATTGTATTATATTATATTATTATTACTATTATTAATTATATTATATTGTATTATTATTATATTATATTATATTATATTATATTATATTATATTATATTGTATTATACTATATTATATTATATTATATTCTACTCTAATATATATATAATATTATATTATATTCATATAATACATATGATTATATTTTTTTATTATTTTATATATATTATATTATACTTTAATATATTATTGTATTATATTATATTATTATTATTATTATTTTTATTATTATTATTATTATTATTATTATTATTATTATTATTATTATTATTATTATTATTATTATTATTATTATCATATTATATCATGTTGTATTATATTATATTATTATTACTATTATTACTATTATTAATTATATTATATTGTATTATTATTATATTATTATTATATTATATGATATGATATTGTATTATACTATATTATATTATATTATACTCTAATATATATATATATATATATATATATATATATATATATATATATATATATATATATATATATATATATATATATATATATATATATATATATATATATATATATATATATATATATATATATATATATATATATATAATATTCATATAATACATATGATTATATTTTTTTATTATTTTATATATATTATATTATACTTTAATATATTATTATATTATTATATAATATTGTTTTATATTACATTGTATTATTTTATATTATATTATTTTTATAATATAATATATTATATTATATTATATTAAATAATATTACATTATATAATAGTATATAATATTATATTATTATTTTATAATATAATATAATATAATATAATATTTATCATTATTTATTTATATATTTTGGAAAAATAATTTTATAATGAAATACATGGATATAGCTTATCCATGTATTTTGGAATACCAAATTTTTTGGTGTATTTCACCATCCACCCTCAAATCCATCTCCACCCTCAAATACACCAAATCAAACAAAGAATCCCGTATTTTGAAATACATCTCCACCTAAATCCCTCAAATCAAACATGCCCAGAGTTGTTGACATGAATAAAAAATAGAGGTCATATATCATGCCTCTCAAATTTTTTCACAATTTCTCCACAATAATAATTCATGATTAATTCAATAATTAATATTTTAAATTAACGATTAATTCATAAATATTTATTTTTAAATGTTTAAAATTAATCATTAATTAATATGGACCTTAATTTCATATAAATTTTTTACTAACCATGTTTTAATTGTTAATTTACTTTGCTAATTATGAGATTAATTAGTGTGAGAAAATTGTGGAAGAAATGAGAGGAAAAAATATAATTGTCCTAAAAAGTAAAGGGCATATATTGTACCCCTCATTTCCTCACCCACCCTTTATATACTAATTAATCATTAATTAATGGGTTAATTAACCGAATTAATGATTAATCAGATGTATTTTTAATATTAAATAATGTATAACAATTAATTAAAGATTAATTCGGATTAATTAATTGTTAATCAGATATATATTTGTTAATGATAATGTTAATTAATCACTCATTAACTAATAATTAATGATATCAAGGGTGGGTGAGGGAAATGAAGAGTACGGTATAATTACCCTAAAAAATATAATGGGTGAACTGAAGTTTGGGAAGTAAATCAATCAACCATAATAGCCGGTAGACAAAATAGTGAATATTGTGGAATAAACTCACCTTCTTTTTCTCTTAAATCACGCCACCACATCATCAACCTGAGTTACACAAATAAGTTGTTATGTCCTTCAATTCAAATAATTATATAAAATTATATAAAATTGGATAAATGAAGAATATTTGCATATGAGTTACACAAATAAGTTGTTATGTCCTTCAATTCAAATAATTATACAAAATTATATAAAATTGGATAAATGAGGAATATTTGCATAGCACAAGTGAAACTAATTTGAGATAAGAAAGAATTTTGACTCTTGAGTTAGTAAAGTAGGGTTAAACGACAATATCTACTTACTATAATTGAAGTATAATAGTTGATTTTATTTTATTTTGAGCAATATATTGATATATACAAATTACTAACCGTAATAATGATCATCTCACATTTTCATTCTCTCATCTCATTTCAGTTTCGCTTAATAAAATGTACAAATCCAGTTGATTCGCGGTTTAAGTAAGGAACTCAATGAACAAAAATAAAATTACATTCTCTCTACATATATCATCTTCCATTTATATCATAAAGCTTGAATGAAACTGCAATCATGAAATTAATCAACCAAAAAAAAAAACCGCAAACATAAAGTCAAGGTTTTTTTGCAATTTTAGGATGAAATTAGGTTAAAACAAAATGAATAATAGTTGCAATAAATAAATGGAACTTATTATTTGTTGGATTTTTTTCTTCTGGAGGAGTATTTAGATGAAATATTAAGTCAAAAATCTGCATTGCAAAATTTTCAACAAATTATCTAAAATACTTATTATTTGTTGAATTTTTTAAAAACTGCATAGAATAATTTATAATACCAGATTAGAGAAAAGGTTCTTCTCCTGTGCTTAAGCTTAAACAATGTAAGATGAAATTCATTATGCACATAACATAATTAATTGATAATTACATTAAATTATATAATAATTAATAAACAAGACAACGTGATATAATAACATTTGATAATTACCTTGCTTATGAGAGCATCATCTATAACATAATCGATGATACTCTTTTACAACTCAAAAAGTGCGTCCACCTCACTACTAACGCTAACTACAAAGATGAAAAAGAATATACATTATTATCCAAAACCAATCTGTTTATTACATCACACAAAACAAAATTAAATCAGGGTCCTTTTTGTAATTTACACCAAATTGTAGGGTTACAAATTAATTGTAAAATACTGAAATACCATGTTTTCATGCAGGGAACGCATAACCGCCTCGTTTTGTCGGAATTGATGACCCATTAACGCATCCTCTCCTTTTCGCGGGGAATCTTTTTACATCTGCAATTTCATTTCGCACAATCACGAGTTGCGGATAAATGAATTGATTACGTTGGTACTGTTTTAGTGAATTGAAAAGGTACCGAGTCATACCGTGGTGTTGGACTGGGAATTTCTTTCAGCCTTTTTTTGTGGATGTTTTATCGTTCTTGTTCGTTTTGCGTCCTCTCGTGTTTGTTGCACTCTTCGGTCTACCCTATTAAAGCAAAAATGAAATGGCATTCGATTGGGATCAATTAAAAAAAAGATAGCGACAAAAGTCGATAAACAGCCAAATGTGAAAAACTACAATAACATATGCAAATGATCGCATGATTTTTGAATTAATCAAGACTTAAACAACATAATATGTATTATACATGCAAATTAAATATAATACCAAAAAGATAAAACGAATTATAATAAATAAATTTAGAAGATATTAATAAATTGGAAAACGATAATCATAGTATACAGACAAATTGAAGCGAGCAAAAGATAAAACATGAGAATTTATCAAAATCAATCACAACCAAATCTGAAAATACTTGGCGTTAATTACGTACAGCACCGGAAATACGCCTCTACCTGGAAGACATCTATCTGGATCCCTCGACCTCGTCACTCAACAAGACCGCACGATCCTTTTCCTTGCGGCGTCGTCTGAGCCTTGAGCCTCGTCGCTTCGCTGCTGCGAAGTTGGTCGTGAAGTGGTTCTGAGCGAGATTCTCTGCGAAGTTTGCCGCGTCGTCTGAGCCTCGTCGCTGCGAAGTCTGCGAAGTTTGCCGCTCGTCTGAGCCTCGTCGCTTCTCTGCTGCGTCCTGCGATGTTAGTCGTGAAAGTGATTCTGAGCGAGATTCCCTGCGAAATTTGCCGCGTCGTCTGCCGTGAAGTGGTTCTGGGTTCTAAGCGAGAGAGAGAGAGAGAGAGAGAGAGAGAGCGAGCGAGCGCGGGAAATGAAATAACTGAAAAATATTCAAAATATTTTTGTTAATTTGTACAAGAATAACAAAAAAAAGTCCTATAAAATCACCTAAAAAGAAAAGGAGACATGAGGTGGGTCTGAGAGCACAAAGCGGGAAATGAAAAATTAGAGAGATGAAGGTAGGGATTAGGGTTTTTTTATTTTATTTTTTTGAGGGGTTGGCAATGCCAATCAAGAATCTTGTATTAAAAGAGAAATAATTTACATGGTAGTCAGTATGTAAGTTACTCGATTACAAAGAAAAGTTAGCTATCAATCCTTCCTTCCTATTTACTCCATGCTATGAGGTCTTGTAGGATGTTTTGGACTCGTATGCTTGGTGTCCTCGTTTTGCTTTGGAAGATTCGAAGATTACGTTCTTTTCAAATATTCCATAATGTAGCTAGCCAAAGGGTGTCGCATCGTTCCCTATGCTCTTTATGGACAACACCCCTCAAATTATTCCACGCTTGTAAGGTTGTTGTATCGTGTGCCACCCGAGGTAGGTTAGTTGTTCTTTCTATTTGTCTCCACACCGCTTGTGTGTACGAACAATTGACAAGGAGGTGATTTCTATCCTCTTGGTGTCGATTACATAGCGCACATATCGGGTTGTGTGGCCATCCTTTTTTCATCAAAAGATTCGTCGTATTTATTCGTTGGTGTAAGGCTAGCCACATGAAGAATCGCACCTTAAGGGGCGCCTTTGTTTTCCAAACTTGATTTTGCCATTCGTTTCTAATTCCGGGGTCAATGATGAAGTTATAGGCGGATTAGGGTTTTTTTATTATCTGATGGTCCTGGAGATTGTAATTGGATGGACGATATGATAGTTGTAAACGTTGTAGTCCAAAAAAGATTACAAGTACTCTAAATTTTAGGGGAGGGTAAATATGTACCATTGTTTCTTTATTTTTCATCATTTTAAAATATAGTATCGATTCTTTGGTACGGTGGTATCGAGTTCTCCGAAAACAAAAAGTGAGGTGTAACATATTTACGTAAAAGAAAATTCTACCGTACACTTATTTTGCTTATGATATATTTATTTTCGAAAATATTTTGTATAATTATCAATTAATAAGTATTTCAAGTAATTTTTCAAATGTGTGTATTAATAAATAATATGCTAAATATGAAATTTGAATTGTTCATGAAAAAAAAAATTTATAAAAAATAAATTTATAATACACTATTTTAAATATCCTTTTGATATGATGTATGATAAAACTCCATTTTCATTTTTATAGTCTTTCTTAAAAAATCATAAAATCATGTAAGTTAACAAAATTGTAAAGTAGCCATAAAAAACTTTTAGATGGCAAAATGTGACTAAAGTGTAAGAAGTTTAAAATTAGGTAAAAAAAAACTGTTAATAGCTAGATGAACTTCGTGATTTTCAAAAAAAATTGAACTCCTCAAAGTTACATATAAGTTCAAAATAAGTTCAAAATAAAGTGTAAGAAGTTTGTTTTTCGATTCAAAACAATATTTTAACGCTTTGAGGAGTTCAAATAACGTGTTTTTAGATCATTTGTATCGTATCTTTTACTACATAACTTTTCACCATATTTCACAAACACTAAGAAAATTAGTTTTTCGATTCGAAACATGATTTTAACGCTTTGAGGAGTTCAAATAACGTGTTTTTAGATCATTTATATCGTATCTTTTACTACGTAACTTTGAGGAGTTCAATTTTTAGATCATTTGATTTCGTGATTTATATCGTATCTTTTACTACATAACTTTTCACCAAATTCATGATATCTTAAAATTGCATATAAGTTCAAAATAAGTAGTTTCAAAAAAAAATATATCCAAAAAATCAACAACAATTTCAACCACTCTAAATAGAACTTCAACATAATTCATCAAACAAATTGTTCAAAATAAGTAACTCGTAATTAACAAATTATTAAAGAGAGATTATATCATTTATATAATTACTAAATATCTTAAACATAATTATAACTTAAAAATGACTAATCCATTCATTTCAGACTTTAACAATTTTCACTCATTTTCTTCCTTCATGTGTAAAAACTAAAAAGTATCATGACCCGTTTTGTTTAGCCTCACTTTCATTGCATGAGAATAGTAGGGGATACATATTTTAAAATTTGCATTAATTTGTAATTATGTTATTTCATTATTTTTTAATAAAGGAAAATTATATAATATACATACATTTTTCTGTAAATCGACTCCCTATCTCAAGAATTTTTTTTCACATGTTGTGAGTACATAACATAATTTCCCTGTTATTTATACATGTACCATTATTTCTTTATTTTTCATTGTTCTCAATTTTATTTGAGTTATGTTATTTCAATATCTAGAATAATATTTAAATATCTTGAGAAAACAAATGTTTGCTATATATCATCTGGCATGTTCGCTACATATCGTCTGGCATGGTAATTTTTTTGATATATTGATAATATTTTTTTATTTTACAAAATAATATATAGAATGAAATTTAATGATTATATCATAATTATATTATTTACAATTTTATATTTACAACAAAATTAAATTAATGATATAATCATTGTACTGAATTCGTGTTAGTATCATTGGAATAAAAATATCAAATATAACCATGAAAATGATAAAATACAAATGGTATCATCTCAGAAAAGATGCAACAATTCCAATATTACAATCACATAACCAATAATTAAAGCATAATTGTGACTATTTATCTCAAACAAATTCCAATATTTCAATTTCTCTTTTCTTATGCTAATAAAACCAACTTTATACCTCTAATTCTGAACAATCCCAAACAAAGAACAAAAAGAAATCAAAACAAATGAACAAAACAATTCATATTCCCAAATCTCGCTATTAAATCGCAGACAAATGATCAATCAAGGCCAAGAATTATCAAAAGCTGCAGCTGAGATTGCACGAGCAAATTCGCTAAAACTAATTTGCCCATCTCCATCTTTATCAGCTTCTTTAATCATACCTGTAAGCTCATCAGCAGTCAAAGCATGCCCTAATTTCGCCATGGAATGTGCCAGCTCAGCAGCGGTGATATACCCATTTCCATCTCTATCAAACATGCTGAATAATTGCTTCAATTGCTCTTCTGTGTAGGGGCAATTATCGTCTAATAGTTCTGGAGAAACCAAAGCTACAAATTCAGAAAATTCGACTAATCCATTCGCGTTGGTGTCGGCTCGAGCTATCAACGCATCTAATTGTTCTTGGGTTGGTTTCAGGCCGAGCGATCGGAGAAGCGATCTCAGTTCGAGTTGGGTCAGGCTACCATCGTTGTTTCTATCATAAGACCGAAAGATTTCACGCAGTTCGGCTAATTGATCCTCCTGTGGATCAGAAGATTCATCACCTTGGTTACTGTTCATGTTTAATTTATCTGGGTTTCGCTTTAAAGAAGAAATCTTTGATGGAATTTCTAATTTGATTGGGTCTTTCAGAGATCGGAACTCGAAAGAATGGATTTTATCTTAACATGAATTGAACGATTTTGATTTCTTGAGAGGGGTTGAATTGGAAAATTGGGGGAAATGACGCTTTCCAAAGAACTGGTCGGCATCAGCGATTTCTCGTGAAGAAGAAGAAAAAGGCAAAATTAATGGAAAAATTCAAAAGATAATTACGAAATTATCCAGAATTATTTATCTTTAAAAAATTGGGGGAATTATTGCTGGCAAAGAGAAATCCGTGAATCAATGTTGCTGACACGTCGGTTTGCTACCGTTAGGCCGGTGGGTTCTTAAATTAATTCATAATATTTTGCATGTTAGCCCTTTGAATTCTTTTATTTACGTCCCTGTACTTCAAGAATATATTTCACTGTGAAAATGATGATAGAAGATTAATTAATTTATATTATTTTGGTCTAGAAATTACTAGCATGCGTGTTTTCAAATTTTGGAATTTTATATATATATATATATATGAGGGAGGCTAACCTACTTAATTAAGTACCAGAGTTTTGGTACTTAATGTTTTTTAACCATTGACTTTGAATTGAGATTTTTGCATTTAATGATGTGCACAAAATTTCATGATCATCATGAAAAAAATACAAATCTCAATGCAAATACAATGGTTAAAAAGTATTAAGTACCCACATGTTAGTACTTAATTAAGTAGGTTAGCCCCCTTCTATATATATATATATATATATATATATATATATATATAGTAAATTCAAAAATAATATCTGAGAAAATTAATCAAAAAATTATGTTATATTAAATTTGTTATGGATATTTATTTGATAATTTGGAAGTATGTACTTTAGAATTATTGTATTGTGACTTCTTTTATTTTGTTTTGATTTATAAATATTGCATCATATTGGGTGAATATAAGATGATAAGACTTGTCAATTTTGTATGGAGACAATTATTTTATATAAATAACTTTGATTAGTGAGAGAAAAATTAAAATCTAGATAATTTTATTATTGTTTGCAACTTATCATAAATAAGTCAACAAACTAATTTATTTACAAAATATAACGGTAACATATTTATGTGCTTACTTAATTTAAAATTCATATTCTTATTTGAATTCTGAAATGAAATCGACCAATGTATTTTAAGGGTGTGCATTTCTATGTCGATGTCATCAATAAAAATGGGACGCATGGCGATTTGATTTTTTTCAATTTTATATGTATTTGTCTCATTTTGGTCATATTTGTGTACTACAAATGCACATCCTAAATATATATAATTATTATTCAAAAGTTATAATCGAATTCCAAAATAAAATACAAAATGTTACTCATGTAAAAAAACTATATCATAAAATATGTATCGTGCATACATAAATGTATATCATATAATACAAAATTGTATAATATGTATTTTATTTGAAAAAATATATATTATACATCTAAAAAATATATAATATATCTAAAATGTATAACAAATAAATGTATATAATACAGTAAAGAAACATGTATTGTATTTAAGAAAGGAAAATAAGAAATAAAAACCAATTTTTTCATTATATTTAAAAAGAAAATCCAAATTCTTGAAAACTAAAAAAAAATCCTATCCCGCTCTTTTCTTTTTATTGACGTCCAACCGTTAAGTTTTGTCAATTACATGTTAACATTGAAGTGCTATTTTTCGTTAATGGCAATTTTACGAATCAAATTATAAGTGTTACAATTTTTTTAATAACCAAAATACCCTTCAAAAATGATTATATTATATTATATTGTATTTAAAAATAATAATATTATATTATATACTACCCTATAATGTAATGTAATTTAATATAATATAATACTAAAAATGTAATATAATTAATATAATGTAATATAATATAATATAATGTTATATCATATAACATAATATAAACTTAAAGAATATAATATAACATAAAACAATATATATAATATAATATAATGTAATAATTAATTCAAAGAAAATAGTATTCAAGAGTAAATTGGTCATTAATGAAAAATAACATCCCAATGTTAACATATAATTGGTAAAACTTAGCGGTAAGGGGTCAATAAAAAGAAATGTTTCGGATAAGAATTTTTTTGGAGTTTCCAAGAAGTTGTGTTTTTTTTTCAAATATCAAGAAAAAATATGGAAATTTTCCTTTAATGAAAATATATCAATACATCAAAAATGTATAATATAACATATAAAAAATATGGAAATTTTTTGGAGTTTTTAATCAAAAAAAAAATAATATAACATATAAAAATATATTATACATCTAAAAAAATATATAAAACCTCAATGAAAGATGACGAAATATTTTGAAATGCACAAAATTCGATCAAAAATGAAAATAAATCAAACTGTCGCGTGTAGAGCTGTAAATGAGTCGAGCTCGAACTTGACTTGATTCTACTTTCCATCCAAACTATTTATATACATGTCCAGCTTGAAATCGTCTCGAAATCAATATAAGTCCGGTCCGAAATTTATTCGAACTCGACTCGAAATCGATACATGTCTAGTTCAAAATTGACTAGAGCTCACTCTAGCTCGAACTCGAACTTGACTTGATTTCGGTTCGAACTAACTCGAAAATAATTCGAGTTGATGTCGAGCGAGCTGTTGTCGAGTTTTTTTCGATTCGAACATTAGAAAATAACAATTAGGATCTACACTTATAATTCTAATTACGGGTCAGATTTTTATTAATGGAACGCACATGAAACGCTCAATGTTTTTCCTTCTAAAATATATCTGAAATCAATTTTCTTTCTACGAATATAATAATGATTGAAGTTTAAATAAAGAACTGGGGATCTCGTTCTGCTTCGAAATATTAATTGTTATTAATGCATGTTAAATAATAATTGTAAATTATAGAAATTGAAAAAAAAAATTCTTCCAATTTTACAAAGTGTGTTTTTCTATGCTTCGGGTAAAACAATTTCTATGCTTCGGATAAAAACAAATTTGTCAAGAAAAAATAAATAGAGACCCTCTAATGCTTTTTCTTATTTAATTATTTTGGGACAATAATAATATTTTTTTTAGAAAATAAATTGAATATTGTCCTTGTAGTTGGGCACATGACATTGCGACATGCTAAGAAAATAAACGTTTTCTTTGAGTTTTACTGTTGTTATATTTATATAATTCATCAAGTGACGTGTTTATAGATTTTGGACTTGTATTTCCTAAGTGCATATACAATATATATTTTTGGAAATATTAGAATACGATGAAATTATCAACAAAATTATCTTTCATAATGTTTCTTATACTTTCAAAATTTGCATATCTACTTATTTGTTAGTATTTTGATGGCTCATATTTGAAGGACTATTCTCGTCTTATATATATTTTTCAAAAAATTTACTGTTTTTCATTTTTATTTTCAAGGATATGTATGATGTTTAAAATTTTGTAAGAATATTATTTGGAATTGACAAAATGTGATATGTTTTCAAATATAACGTACAAATCTAAAAACATTGAAAAGTTAACAATCCAACACATAGTCAGTTGCGAAACTGAATGATCTAATGGACGAATGACCCGATGAATTATTGACACGTAATCTGAACCCGTCCAACTCCCGAATATATTGTTCAAATGGTATGAAAATATTTTAATTTTGTGAGAGTATATTTTTTTTTTTGTTGTTTTGCAAGTTTACAACTCACAAAAAAATCAAATTAATACTGTTCGGATGCATGCGAGAAATTCTTTCTTATCATGCAAAAATAGTACATGTAGATTTTTTAAATGTACATGCCTATAGAATATTGCATAATTTATATTTTTTTACATGTTTTCTCATTAGTGATTTACATAACTTGATGGACTGGACCGATTTTTTTTTAAAAATGATCAATAATATTACACGTGTCAGTGTACTGTTCATTTTATTAAAAATTAATAATAATAATAAGTAAAAACTTGACTAGTTTAATTGCCCTTAATAAACTTAACTAGTTTAATCGTTCTTAAATCATATATTTATATATTAATTTTTAAAACATTAAATAATGTTTAGTCATCATCAAGGAGAGAACTAGAGGGGAGTGGGTACACCGTACATCACATTTTTTTTTTTTTAAAACTTTAATCATGCCTCATTGAGTATGAATATATGATGATTTACCAAATAAGCTTTACGTTTAATCCGTACTCATAATTAAAGTTCATCGTCAAAGCAAAGATAAACAAAGTATGAAACAATCGTCACTTTTATACAAATTTATAAAAAGAAATCAACCTTTATATCGCTTCACTTTTATAATTATGCGCTATTTCGTATAAATTCCTCGTTAACAATTACAATTTTAGATGCAAGCTCATCACGACCGTTGATTTCTAAATCCAACATCTAGATCAAAATCCAGCCGTTAAATCAAATAAAGGCAAGTCATTCATTAGCACAGCGTCTCTCCGAACAAGATAAACAAAGCCATTCAGTAAGTACACAAAATTCCTCTCTCTAGAGCTTGCTTTCTCACTCTACAATGCACCGCCAGTCCATCGGCTCGCCGTCTTCTCGCCATCACGGTATTACCGGTGATGCGGCGACGCAACCGCCAGCTGAGGAACTGAAGGTATGCAAACCAATCCGATCAAAGAGCAGAACAGAAAGATCTGTTCATCTCATACCTGTGCTCACTCTACTCTGTTTACTCATTCTCTACCTCTCTTCTCACGATCCTTCCCCTGCTGGTACGATCTGTTTTCAAATCAATTTATCTCTTCTCACTCTCATCGAATTTCGCCTGTTATATTTCAGACTTGGCGAGTTTTTCTGCTTCGTCGCTTCTCATCCAAGCAAAAGGTACAATGCTGATTTAAATACGTTCGATTATTCCCCTTGAACAATTGTGCATTTTAGTGATTCTTTCTTTCGCACATTTCAGCGACGAGTGAGATGACCGGAGCTGTCGCAACGATGGCGAGCCAACGCGGATTAAAGGAAGATCTGAAGATCCGGACCCGAAAATTGGGGGATCCGATAAACCGTCTCCGCACGTGACACGAGGTCTGTGACTGGGACGCCGTGACTTTGAGCGAGCACTAGCCGTTGCATGTGTCAATGAATGTCAGAGCGTGCCAGAGAGAGAGAGAGAGAGAGATTAGGATTAGTTTAAGGATTTAATTAATTTAATGGTGATGTTAATATAGATTAACTTGTTTTTGTATTTTTGTATTAGTGATTTGTTAGTGTGATGAGAATGTTTGAGACCGTGATGGGGAGAAGGTGGGGATGTTTAATTATGCATTGAAAGGATAGAGGTGACAGCTGGAAACAGCTGGTGCAAAGCTGGCTAACTGGATAAATCATTAGGTTTTTGTTTTTCTGTGATAATAGATAAACCTGTGTGGTTATCTTTGGCCGAACAGTGGAAGCCACTTGTGAAATCGCCTACGCAGTTTTGTTTCATTGGTCAATACAATGTATTTTTGCGTATAAATCCTTACTTTTTCGGAAGCCCCTGTATGCGATTTCACAAGTGACTTCCACTATTCGGCCACAGGAAAATGGGTAAGGGCACTATTATTAGGTATTTATTATAAGAATTTTCATTGTTAGACAAACACGAAGCAATAATTATAAGAATATATATACTTCATAAATCATATTACTTCGGATCTTATTTTAAATTTTAAATTATATATAAAAGCATATACTTTCATTGTTAGACAAACCTGTGTGGTTATCGAGTAGCCGTGTACGTGTCTTATATGTGCAGTGCAACACATCCTTCGATGGAAAATATAGTTGGTCTCCTAAAATTGGTTCATTAACCACTTTTTTATGGACTCAATTTACCAACGCATTTATTTTAGATTCATTTTTATTTGTATATAATATATCATGTTATCTCGTCACAATTCATGTCATATCAACAAAAATTATTTCAACCATTAAATTAGTACATGTGACAACATAAGAACCGTAGATTAATCTTTAATTTTATGTGATTATGTTTTAATTGTAGATATTTATGTCCTTTATTTTACAAACAGTTCGAAGCAATTTTAAAAGGCAACATCACCTTACACTGACGACGTGTCAAAATATTATTTGTTAGGTTCATGTTGGACCAGTTGTATTTTATTTTGAATTTGTACACAATATGTTACATGATCAATTGTGAATATAAAATAATGTGAAGAGTTTAAATATCTAACATTAATAAATTAATATATAATATCGTAAAACATACATCAAATATTGTTAGTATTTTCATAATATAATTTAAAAAAATTAAGAAATATATTCGCTTGAATTTTATCTTTATTTTGAGATTTATATTATCATATTTTTAATATTTTTCTCTAACTTAAAATTATGAAAACAATTATGTAAAAAAAGATATAAAAATAAATTTAATTACATTAGTGACTTGTAAACCTAATTATTATTATTTTTAAAACTATAATTGAAAAAAATTGCACATACTACTAAGTATGTTATTATAATATATTCAATATTTTCTCTAACTCAAAATATGAAAACAATTATGTAAAAAAAGATATGAAAATAAATATAATTACATTAATGATTTGTAATTCTGATTATTATTACTATTAAAAATATAATTGAAAAAAATTGCACATCCTAATTATTATTATTTTTTTAAACCAATTATGTTATATTTGTATTTTTTATTTAAAACAGTTTCATATTAATATGTAAAAAATAATGAAAGATATTTATTTACTAAAGACAAATAATTTCTTTTGAAATAATAAACATAAAACATAAAATTTATCAGACACAAATAATTTTTTTAAACCTTTACAATTTTATTATTCTTAAATTTTTATATGAAAATTTAAAATATCATATGATTTTTTTTTTGTTTATGTCACACATGTAGTATATTATTTTATAATGACATTTTTTTTTGTATATGATGGACTAAACTACTAAATAAATATTTCGCAATGTGCAATATTAAAAAAATAATATAATAATTTTGTCATCATCAAACTTATTTAATCAATATGATATTTATTTTCATAAAATATTATATTTTATCCCAAAAAATCATAACTATATATTATGTATATAATAAAACAAATGAAACAAAAACGTCGCGAAGCACGAGTAATTTCCTAGTTGTTCTCAAATCAGAGAAGTAATAAATTTTTCTCACGTCAAAGATATCAGTTTTTTAAGTAATATTTTAGATTTCGTAAATTATTCATGAAAAATGTCATCTCAAATTCAATGGCTTAATTTAGAATCTTTAATGTGGTATTGATTGGATCCTTTTTCATATAAAATAACTGTGACCACTAAGCCATGAATGTTCAGGCACGTGAGTTATTTTTATTATTTATATTGCATTCACATTCACATTATTCACTATATATCAAATATTAAGCATACATGTCACAACCAATCCCTACACAAACTCGTTCTGCAAATGTTGTTCGTGTGAACATGGCTCAGATGAACCGTATTCCCTGTAAAATTGTTCCTTAACTTATCCAGTACATAGTACACACACCGAGTACTTCTATCTTTTTTTCAGGTGATGTCACCTTAGTCATGTACGACATGATCTTTGTTTCAAAAGATTGTATGTTACTGTTATCGCGCGGATATTCCAAAATTCAAGCCGTGGACGTATCGGATACGGATACGCGACCGATACGTTCTCGATGCGTATTCGATACTTCACGTGACGTATCGACATATTTTAATATATATTTTGTGTCCCGTACGGACCGATACCGAGGAATACGGAATGGATCCGTCATTCAAAATTTCATATTCGGATTAATATATATTCAATCCGTCACTCAAAATTTCATATTCGGATTAATATATATTCATTATTCTTGGCCTGGCCCAAATAAAAGCGGTTGGTATTATACATTTTTTACCTTAGTCTCTTACTCTCTTGTTTAAGGTCTTATTTCTTGTCTTTTTTTTTCTTCGAAAGTCTCTCTGGCGCAAAGCAGCTCAAGAGCATTACTCTGCTCAAAATTGATGATTCTCTCCAATGTTTGTGGAATTTGGGAGTGATATTTGCGAAATACAACGATCTCAAGTAAGATATTCGAAATTTGTTGCTCTATTGTCATTTATTTCACTAACCCTAGCTTTTTTCGTTTTTGAATTCATAAATTATAAATAAGTTATTGATAATATATTTTTTGTAATTATGGTAAAATGCAATCGTCGGACAATGGTTCTTCTAACCTTAGTGGTGGTTCTACCTTGAGCGGGCCTCTCGACTCAACTCCACTCTGGAATTATGTTACGAAATTTGAAAAAAGCGTAGCCGGAGACAATACAAGGTTTTAATGTAAGTTTTGTGAGAACGATTTTAGTGGGTCGTATTATAGGGTGATAGCTCATTTACTCCGGATAAGTGGAACGGATATTAGGGTATGTGAAAAAGTTAGGGATGAGGATTTAATTTCGATGAAACGATTGCAAGATGCGGCCGAACTTAGGATGCTAAATGTAGCACGAAAACAAGTTCCTTTACCTAGCGGTGCTATTGACTCGCATGGAATAAGCTTTTCGACATTTAATTTCGATGAAATGATTGAGAAAAGAACCATTAATTCAGAATTCTTTTTGTTCCCGTTCATTCTTCAATTATGGAATTCAATAAATAAATAAATAAATAATAAGCTTTTCGACAAATCAACGCTTACAAAACTAATCCTATATATAACCTCACATTTCGTCCTCTTTAGAGATAGTAATAGGACCGAACGGGTCGGATTCGGATCGAATCATCCAAAATGGCGCAACATCATCCAAAATAATCTCCAAAAGATGGAAAAAGTTTCGGGACCAAAACAATGCCCACTTCCATGCTGCGACATCTCAGGACACAAATCTTGTCGAAATACCTTCTGCGGCGTCCGGTCTAATCTAATCACAAACTAATTCATTAAATTCTCGGTCTCTCAAAATTGGAAGTCTCCTCCTCTTTTCTGACCATGTCGGGGAAGAGATCCTCTCTTCTTGGAAACTCTATATCAATGGAGAAAACAGAAATTCCCATTTACCCTCGGTTAATGGGCTCTGTCATACCATGCCACATTTGTTGATTAATGAACTAATTAATGTTAGGGGTTTTAGATATGGAATTGATTGGATTGAGAAATTTTCAAATAATATTTAGTTTAATTGATTCAATTAAAAAAATTAATCAATGTAATTAAATATCCTCGATTTAGGTATCAAATATATCAAAATGTGTTTGGGGAGGCATGTTATCTTTTCAGACATTGAATTTTGTTATTGGAGGGGTGTTCAATTTTAATGATTGAGAGTTGTTAGTTGTTAGTTGTTATCTTGAGTTTCTTGTTTTATTGTTCATGTAAATGTATAAATTTCATTTTTTATCTCAACCAAAATAATCTTGGACGACCTCACTTATCACAAGGTTAAAGAAAAAAGAAAAGAAAAAAACACACCACCCGCACTTTATACTTTCAAAATTTATTTTTAGGTACACTAAATTTGATGTAGATTTATATAATAACCACCAAATTAGTTTTTTGTTCTCAAGAAACTCAAAAGAAATATCATATGCAGGTTGATGTGGTTTCCACATGTGCGTAAATATACAATACGGAGGCACATACGGATCAACGTGATAACAAGTTTAGTGTGTCTTCCGATTATTGGAATAATGACATGTTCATGGACAGTTACTTTATGTATTTTAGTAAATATATATTTTATGATAATTTAACACATTATCTTATTTTGCATGAAATCACTTGGTATAATATTAATCCTTTGAATTAAAAAATCTAGTGGTCCAAACACTACATAATATTTTATTTGTTTAAATTTAAATAAATATGATTTTTATGCACAAAAAAAATCCAAACAAAACTATGATTAATATATATGTCATGGCTACACATATTATCATGTTATGTCCTTCATCAATATTTTTTTTTTTTTGAAAATTTTGTCAAAACGCTCTAAACTTTTGGATATTGTAAAAAATTCCTAATTTTTTTGAAACTCCAACAAAAATTTAAAGATGTTAAATATACAATACGAAGAGGTAATTTCACATAGAGATCAACGTGATAACAATTAGCAAGTGTGAGTGTAGTGAGTCTTCCGATTATTCGGATAGTGCCATGTTAATTATCTTATGTGTGTGAATTATTATTAATCTTCGATATGTTACTTTATCGATCACAAAACGAATGCCAACAATGACAACACTTTCGGTGAGCTTATCATTGATGTAGTAGCCATGCACAAATTTATATTTAAGTAATTTAATATATATATATATATTTCCAGTAACCATCTCAAGTTAAATTTTAATATATCAATATTGGTAATAAACGTCTTTGTATAGTTCTTTAATGTTTATATTTCAAAAAAAAAGTTCATTATCCAAGTTATTTATGGGTTTTTGATGTTTTATCGAAAGCTTAAGCATATTTTTATTACTTCCAAATTTAAACACATATTTATTTTGGACCTAACCTGCAATTTTGTTGTATAATACATTACATTCATTTTTCAACATAAAAATTAGATCATACTAAACGTTAATTTTTAATAATCATAATTTCTGTGTACACATTTATGTATCGATTATTTTACATTATACTTTAAACATTTTTAAAAAATCACATCATTTTAATTAATATGTGAATTATCATTATTGGCTATGTTCATATTAACCTAAACCAATCCAATTATTTATCAAAAATAAGGAATCTCCGGTGAGGAGCCGTCGCATAGCCATAGTCGCCGCCACTCGTCATCGAGAATGGAGAGGCGAGATAAAATCGCTTTTATGTTTTCTTTTCTGCGTGTCAAATGGGTGTTCATATATTTATTTTTGTATTCAAAGAATCAAAGGGAGGCAGTACAAAACACAAAAAAGGTTTAACGTTTTGAACCCAAAAAACAAAAGAATACCTCGAGGCCGTCAAAATAAGTTAAAATGTCGACAATTCAAATATAAATTATATGTAGTTTAAAGAACCTTTATGAATAAGCGAGCCTCGACCTCCATAACGCCGGCCAAGATCATTTTTTAGGGCACAAATTGGTCGCGGCATTGCTAAAGGATCTTCGATGGCCGCAAAATCTTTTTCTTGTACCTCTATCCCACTCAATGCTACAGATATTGTACATTGTTTACAGATCGGTCAGTCGTCGATAAAAAATATAACTGAAATAACTTATTCATAACAAAAAATATCAACGGTATAGTGATTATGTACTTTTTAATATTAATATATTAAATTAATTATTATAACATTAATTTATATTAAGTTTTCAAACTAATTTAAATGTTACATAATTAATATTCAACAATAAAACAATAAACACAAATTTCAAGTTAAACAAAAAATGCACTAAACATTATAAGATAAAATTGATAAATAATACAATAAACAAAATCACGAAATGTTGTTCATTAAGAATCGGTGTTTATGCAGATGTCCCAAAAAAAAAATCTAACCTCGTCCGGATCAATATCTATTTCATCTCCGACCACCTCTTCATTCGAGTCACTCGAATCGAACTCTTCATTATTAACATCTCTTGTATCGTCGTTAGCCATGTTATAGTTCTCATCAACTCCGCTAAATAACCAATGTTGAGCCATGTTGTTTGTATTGTCTGAAGCAATAAGCACATTTTCAATCTCTTTCTTTTTCTTGCTAAGTAACGTGGAATTGAATCGAATTTACACTAAATGGCTTAATCGTGCGAACTCCAATATTTTTTTCTTGTATGAATCTTACTCCACCAAAAAATAAATAAAAATTATTCTAGATATTCATGAAAATAATATTAAATGATGTGCCAGCCAAAAATAATATTCAAAATAAATTATGTTTTAAATTTAAATCGGTTCAAACCGGTCCAATATTGGCCCATATCGGTCCATATCGGCCCATGTATCAGTCGACCGATTTACTCAACCGATACGGGACATATCGTAACGAAATGACACTGATTAAAAATATAAAACCAACATATCGGTTCATATCAGTGATATTTAAAACACTAATCCCGCTACAGAGATCACAAATCCCTTTTACTTTATTTGGATTTTTTTTTTTTTTTTTTTGAAGGAGGTTTGATAATGTGTCGAGACCTCGAATATATTAGATCAAAGAATTGAAACGAAAGAGAGAATTTGGGGAGAATATGTAAGACACTATTCTTAATTTGGACTCGTTTTTTACATTCTCTAATGTAAAACTCAAAAACAATGTATTAAACTTTGTTTTAGTATATTAACAGGAGCTCACGCTTCTTATTTTTAAAAAAAATAAAAAAAATAATAATAATTCACCAATACTAAAGCAAGCGTAAATGAAGTAATTTTGGTGCCTACCCGTAAATCTTGTACTTTTTTATTATTATTATTACATTGCCCGTAGGGGTGTAAACGGTTCGGATCCGGTTCGGATAGTGGTCATACCAGATCCGGATCCGTATTTTTTGTCGGATCCGGATCCGGATCCGGATAGTGTCGGATCCGGATACGGTTCGGATATTAAACGGATACGGATACGGTTCGGATATCGTCGGATACGGATACGGATCCGGATAATATTCGGATAGTTCAGACATATATTGTATATGTAATTAATTATTTTTTTCTAACCAAAATATTTATGATATAATTATGATAATTCTTAAGTAATAAATAATATAATTATACTTTACTAAATTCAAATATTTGTCGAATATAATAGAGTAATTTGGTCGAAATGATGAAGATGTGAGTTTGACTAATAATTTATGTCGCGCAAATACGGATACTAATAATTTATAATGTATACAATATTATATTTTAATTAATCAATTCAAAATATATTTCTTAAATTTTAATTTAATTCTTATATTAAAGAAAATTCTTATATGATATTTTACAAATAACAATAGGTCGTGGCTTAAATTATTTATTTTGACAAGACCATGGCTTGCAGAGACCATGTTATATTTGTAATTAACAATATGAATTTGGCAAAACGGGTACCCGTTTTGCATTGCTATTCGGATCCGGGTAATTATCCAGATCCGGATCCGGATCCGACCGTATTTTTTGTTCCGGATCCGGATCCGAAAAAACGGATCCGGGTAGTATCCGGATCCGCTCGGATCCGGGTAATTTTATTCGGATCCGGATATTTAGACGGATCCGGTTCGGGTCGGGTCGGGCATTACCCGCACCATTTACATCCCTACCCGTAGGCCCCACCCTAACCCCTACCCCCTATCCTATCCTACTAGACTATCCTATTTTTTCCCTTGTTCCCGACCGGATTCGAACCCTAGTCTTCCTTGTGATAGCACATGATATCATCCATTGTGCTAATGCAACGGTGGTAAATCTTGTACCTGTTCGACTCAAATTTAATGAATAAAACACACCAGAAGAAAAAAGCGTAAAGAAAGAAGTGAAACCAAATTTTGAACTTTACAATAAATTTTGTAATGAAGTACTAAATGAAGTAATTCAGATTGTGAAGAATGAAATTGTACAAGATATAAAAAATTTAATGACTCATGTAATGTTAGGTTTAGATATAATTTAAGAAATTTTATGAAATTATTATTTTACATAATATAATATAATATAATGAGGGAGGCTAACCTACTTAATTAAGTACACAAATTTTGATACTTAATGCTTTTAAATCATTGGATTTGTATTGAGATTTGTGCATTTAATAATGTGCACAAAATTTCATAATTATCATGAGAAAACACAAACCTCTATGCAAATTTAATGGCAAAAAAACATTAAGTACCAAAACTTGTGTACTTAATTAAGTATATTAGCCTCCCTAATATAATATAATACAATGCATGGTAATGTAATATTGTATAATATATATAACATGTTTTAATACAATATAATTATAATATATTCAAGAAATTATTTATCATTGTTGGCTTAAATTTTTTTTGTTTATTGTTTTATTAACGTCAACCTATATAAAACTTATTTATCCTTTACAAATATTTTGTATGTATCCATATTTTTTTTAATATTAACATAAATTATTAGCAAAAAAGTATTAACATTAATTTATCATGTAATATATTTTAACAAATATCTTATACATCTAGAATATGAATATCAGTAATATTATTTTTATTTATATAGTATATATACTTTAATAAATATATATTTATTTATTCTATATATTTGTTGGAAGATCATTATTATCCTTCTGACAAGATATTATGTATTTTTATTTGAATGAATCTTTTAAGATATTATAAATTTTATCAAACACATAATCTTTATTACTTACAATAATAATTACAAAAAATTATAATATTTCATATTTAGCCTCACTTAAATTTGTGTAACACTTTATTTTTATCATTTTCGTCAAAACAATAAATCAGTTCTTTTGAGAAATTTAATAACTTCAATTAAAAAAAAAACTAATTGTTTGGTATTTTTTTCATCTACTCACACTAAATGCATTTTCACGAAACAATAATTTTCTTTTTCTTTTTCTTACATCTTCACAAGCATACAAGTCGTGTTCCCTTTACAATGGCATGATTTAACTAATTTAACCATCTATTTTTGCATATGATCCTTCAAACTTTATTCATATATAAATGAACTGGAAAACTTATGTTTGTATTTCTATAAAACTTGTTTAACATTTTATTACCAACAATTGTTCTAAATTAAAAAAAATCTTTGTAAGATATTGGAGTGAATCAATATGACTAGAATGAAATAATTTGTACATCATGTCTACGAAAAATATGTTCTTTGACGACATGTTTTCGTTAATTTATCACTCAAATTATTTGAGCAGATGAGCATTACAAAATATTATTTTTTATTTCAACAAAAATGATCTTGGTCGACCTGTCTTATCACGAGGTAAAAGAAAAAAAATGCACTATCTGCATTTTATACTTCCAAAATTTATTTTGAAGTACATTAAATTTGACTAAGTTTGATGTAGATTTATATAATTATATAATTCTATAATAACCACCAAATGGTAATTTTGTTGTTCTTAAAAACTCGCTCAAATGCAGATTGATGTGATTTCTACATTTGCATAAATATACAACGTGGAGAGGCGATTCAGCATAGACATCAACCTGATATAATAAGTTTTGAGGGGAAAATGCGAATGTTCCACAAATCCAGTTCATGAATCCAAAAAATAGACATCATGGTTTTGAAATTGTGAAATTGGCACTCGAAAAATAGACACCTTAGAGATGTCAACTTTGTTTTCCTCAAGATACTTGAGTCATGACCCCATATTACACTAATATGTATTTAAAAATATATAATATGAAAAAAAATAATATAATACAATGTAAATTATATTTTGTTATTAAATTTACAAAAATATATTTTAAGAAAATATGTGTCTATTAGAAATTAGTTTATAGTTGATATATATATTATATTTTCTTGTTCCAACAAAATTGATCTTAGGCGACCAAATGGTAATTTTTTGTTTTTAAAAACTCGCTCAAATGCAGATTGATGTGATATCTACAAAATTGTTAGTGACATTGGATATGATTAATAACAACCTGATATAATAAGTTGTGAGTGGTTTCCTCAATTTTACGATATCATTTCTTCTGAACATATTAAGCAGATTCCTCCTTTTTTTCAAAAGGCGAAAGCGCCAAAACCCTAGCCAGGCGACCGAGGCGAAACCTCGTCGAGGCGACCGGCGAAACCTCGTCGATTCGGGGGTGGAGGCAAACCCTAGCCACCGCCTCCACCCCTTCCTCTCTCACGCCCTCCTCTCCAGCTCCTGGAGGTTCTTTGCGACCGAGGCGAGCAAACGGCGAGGAACAGCGGCGAGCAAACGGCGAGGCGACCGGCGACCGAGGCCACAGCGGCGACGGCGAGCGGCGAGGAACAGCGAGGATAGGGCTGGTAGTGACTGGTCAACCGAGGCCACCGAGGCTAGACAGTGCGACTGGCAGGGAGGAAAGGGCTAAAGGCGCGACTGGCGACTGGCCACTGGCGACTGGCGAAGGGCAGGTGGCGACAGGGCGACTGGCAGGGACTGGCGAAGACTGGAAAGGGAGGAAAGGGCAGCCACTGGTGACTGGCGCCGGGAGGAAAGGGCTGGAAAGGGGCGATTTCGTGGCGAGGGGCGATTTCGTGGCGATTTCGGGGTGGAGGCAACCCCTGACGGAGATCCGAGGCTGAGATCCGACATCCCACGGCGACCGCGACGGTGACGGCGACAGCGACAGCGAGGGCGAGGCGGAGATCCGACAGCGAGGCGGAGATCCGACAACGGAGATCCGGCAGCGACAGCGACAGCGAGGCGGAGATCCGACAGCGACAGCGGCAGCCAGGCGGAGATCAGAGGGCAACAGCGACGGGCGAGTCGGGGTGAGTCTGGGGGCAGTGAAAGGAAAAAGCGGGAAAGAAAAAAATACGAGATTTGAGCTCGCGTGGAGACGAACCGTTCGTCTAAGGATGGCCGAAAACATCGTTTCTCGGCTTGTATCTTACTTTTCAAATTGTAATTTACTTTTGCGTTAAACTATTTTTTTACATTTATCATGTAAAATCGCACCAATGTATTAAACTTGCTTTAATATATTAAAAGAGGCTTCGTCTCTTTAGTTTTTCAAAAAAAAAAATATATCATTTCTTCTAAAATTGTTAGTGACATTGGAAATGATTAATGTCTGGTGTTCGATTGATGTAAATAATATTTAGCACTTCTGGATTGAATTTAAAAAATTTACGAATATCTTTAGAAAAATCAGAGAAAAGATGCACTTCAAATTTGGAAACAGAAATTTAGGATTTTAGTCAACTTTGAAAATTAATAACGAATCAACAAAAAAAATAGAAAGTAATTAACAAAAGTAGATATAGTATTTAAGTCAGAATTAGTGGTCATTGTTAGGCCAAACTTGTGATTTTATGTATTTTAGTGCATTATTATTAGGGATCACCAATATCTTATTTATCTATCAAAAGCGCATTCCGACATATAGAGACACTGGGATAATACCTTTTTATGGGTATTTTAATTATATTTTATAATAATAAAATTATATTTTTTTATTATCACGGTAACAATATCAATAAAAAATAAAAATAATATATCAATTTTTGTATAATTATATTAAGTATGATCATATATATATTTTGATTTTTCTAAATATACTAGGAAATGACTTATTTGAGGAGCATGGTAAATTTTTAGAACTGATTTGCACAATACATAATGTAAATTTACACATTCTTTAGATTGATTTGAACTTTTAAGAAAGGGGAAATTTCTTATATGCCCCTTTAAAAATTCAAAATTTCAAATTTATCCTTCCAAATATGTTAATATCAAATTTGTCCTCTTTAAATCATGTTAATATCAAATTAATACACATTTAACAGGTTCTGTTAAACATAACAGAAATTGGGTTCATTTACAATACTACCCTTAGAGTGACATCGTCTCTCTCCAATTTTTGGTGAGTTGTCTTAGCCTCTCTCTTCATTAGATCTCTCTGTTTTATCTCTCGCTTGCCAGGCTTGAGTCATGTATCAATCACGCCATTGAAGATTGGAAGTAAGTTTAAATAATGTGGATAATTGTAAAATTTGCAGGGGGTGAAATAGATATAGCGAGTCATTCTAAGAAAAAAAAATTAATTCAGAAAATTATGAGAAAAAAAAATCTTAATTGATGCGAGAAAGTTCGAGGAATGAACTTAGAACATGTCAATTAAGCTTCTTCAGGGACATTTATCAAAAACATTAGGATTGGGCCCACAAGAGAATGACATTGAAAACTAACTTTTCTGTGAAACATGGGAAGCAATTTTATGTATTGTAATTGTAATTTTATTTCAGAGTAATGCTTCCATACACCACAAAAAGTTTGTTACTATGGTAAAGATCTAATCTTGACCCTACGATCATCTGAGGGCATTTTAGGCCAACAAAAATTCAACGGGCTATTTAATAAGGTAAAAATCAATGCAATATTCTACCTGCTTTTGGGGGAAGGGAATATAATCACGGTGCATTAAATAATTTCACCTTATTCTATTCACAAGGGTCGATCATGTATAAAATAAAATTGGGAAAAGATACAAGTATATCAAATATATGATGATTCACATTAGGAATACATACCAATTTATTATATGAGAACTGAAAATACATTATTAAAATTTATATTAAAAATGAAAAAATATTAAATTGTATGTTAAACTAACAACGTTATATGATCATTATAAATAGTATATTAACAATAAATATGATATATTGATTTATACTATCAACATGCATTAGAATATGATGTATTAACAAACTAAAACGTTAATATACTTACACACGATAATAGTACATTACTGTTACAAACTAAATATTAACACTAAAAACGAAATATGATCATTAAACATGTTATGTTCACATTAAAAATGATATAATGATTTATACTATTAACATACATATGATGTATTAACACTTAAATTAATATATTCACACAAAAATATTATAATGTTATTAGAAATGATGTATTAACATAAAAAATAATACATTAATTTTGAAAATAATATATGTATACTGAAATAGTATACGGTCATTCGAATATGATAGTCACAATAAAATGTATCTTGACATTTAAATGAAAAACTTATCACCGAAAGAATATTTTGACATTAAAATGATTTTATTTACTAAAAATGCACGCTGAGTTTTGAGACGGTCAAATAGAATTTAAATCAACATAGTCATTACACGAAAAATAGGATATTAAACCCCCAAAATAGCATATTAAAAACAAACATGTTATATTAAAAGTGTTTGTTTGAATGGTCGACATAATGACTCGTAAACTATATATATTATATTGGTACCTATGTATTGATCCGAAAATTAATATTACAACGTTGAAAATATTATATTAATAGGAATAGTATACTAACACAGATAATTAAATGAAAATGTTTAAATCTATATGTACATCGAAATGATATAGAAACATTTATTACAGTAATTGGTTTTAAAAATTCGATACCACCTGATTTTAAAAATCCGGCGAGTTAATTAAAGTTAAATCATGATTTTAGAGCTAGTGGAAAATGTTTGGAGAAAATAAAAATAAATATGTGTTCCCAAATTTTACCATAATATTTTTTTATATTATAGTTAACAAATTTAATTACGTTCGTGAATCGTAATCAACATATGTCATGTAATTAACATTTAATTTAATACATAATTATCATTCATTTGAATTCATAATTTAAATCAATATTAATTAATTATTATGTTAATTAAGTATGTTGATTCAAATATTTGGTTCGGTCCAAAAACTGATATTGCTCAGTTTATTCGGTTCGGTTTTGTTTTTTGAAAACCGATTAAATCGAACCGACCGAATAAACAAACAATATCATGTTTGCAATTGAACTAAATAAATAAATAAAAAAACCGATTGAATTTGATCGGTTCGTTATGTTCACGAATAAATACAATCTTTTACCCTCCAATGAGTACAAGCATGAATTATATCATGTTAATTTAACAGATCAATAAAATATCTTAAATGTTGATTTTTTCTTATTATTTTTAATTTTAATATTTTTACCGTGTTTCGTATAATAATTATAATTTATTATTATGTCAAGCTATTTTCAAGTTGCTCAATTTGTTTAGCAAGATAAATTAATATTTTTTCCGCCAAAATATTTGCAGGGTACATATTTTTTGTATCGTCGTGCTTTTAGTTTAATGTTATTTTTTTTTTGTTAAAAAAAAAATGACACTCGAAATATTAAAATTATATAAATATAATATATTTTCTTCTTTATTTTACATTAATTGGTATACCAGTAAAAACATTTTCTATATTTTTAAATTAATAAAAAATACCATTAGGGTTTAAGAAAATTATATATGAAATATAGAGGGTTGTTTTATAAATATAATATATTTTCTTCTTTATTTTACATTAATTGGTATACCAGTAAAAACATTTTCTATATTTTTAAATTAATAAAAAATACCATTAGGGTTTAAGAAAATTATATATGAAATATAGAGGGTTGTTTTATATAGAAAAATTACATCATCCAATGGTATATTTTTAATGTTTATAATGAGTAAATGAAAAAAATTCTATTGTTTAGAGATCTCTTTTAGTATTCAAAATTCTAGGTTTTATAATAAAAATATTTGACTAAATTTTTTTTTAATTTAACCTTCGGAATTTTTAAATCTAAATGAAAAATAAATAAAATACTTGATGACGATCTCTAATAATATTGTCATAGTACTCATCTTAATTTGAATTCCGAATGCTATCTATGAAAATTTATGGCATGATTGATATTTTTTGTTTGTATTTAGTTTCAATTGAAAAATTGTGTGCATGGAATCATACTTCAATAATCTTAATCTGGCAATTCAAGCTCAAGGGAGGTGCAATATTTGCAAAGTGAATACTACTACCATAATCTCCATTTCGAGTCATTATCTCTGTATGTTTATTTCGTATAAATGCAGAGGGTTTCACAGACAATTTAAATATCTATTTTGGGTTTGCAGTTCATTGAGAAGTGAGAACGTGATATTCCCTATTTACCCCTAATTAAATACAAGAGAACCGGCTCAATAGAAAAACTTACCGGCTGAATTCAATTTTTTTCAATATTTATAGACTTAATAGCGACCTTAGATCTTAATTGGACGGTTTAAAAAAAATTGGTGTATGGAAGAATTTCTCATATAAGTATACTGTATTGAGTGTCAACATATCATTATTATTGATAATTTGTGTTACTTGTTAAGTCAATATACTATTTTTTATGTTTATATACTGTTTTTATTGTTAATAAATATTTTTAATAACAATATACTATTTTGATTTTTAATATATTATTTTTTCAATCATATTATACTATTTTCAACAATAATGTATTACATTTATTATTATCAATAATATACTATTTTCAATTTGATTGTACAATCTTTTTCAATGCTCATGAAAATGAATTTTTACCATCTCGTTACATACTTAATGCACATGGTTTATGCCATGCAATGATATACACTGTACGATGACCTATTCAATGCTCCATTTATTAACTTATCTTTCCCGAGATAAAAAATTAAAACTTTGCTAAACTTTTTACTTTATTAACCAACTGGTTGTATTACTTGTATTTGATTATTTCATGAATACCCTTGTATGAATGTACGACTAGAATTAAATCTACTAAAAAATAAAGTACAAATTGTGGTGCATTGAAGAAAAACTCTAAAATTAAAGGTGGAGTAACTTACATAGTTGCTCTGTTATTATGAAGTAAGAAGAAAGAAATTAAGGAACAGGGTTCATGAGGGAGAGAAGGAAGACTCGTGGTAAAGTTTGGAGAGCAGGTTTGGGTTGTAATTAGAAGGGTAATTTAGTCATTCATATTTATATTTATTGACTTGACTAGTTCATAAACTTTACCATGGTTAGTTTGATGGACAATTAATTGTTTGGTTAATTTTGAAATTTTATAAGTTTTTGTGGATATTTTTGATAGATAATTACGTTTGGAAGGATAATTGTGATATTTATAGTTTTGAAAGGACAAATTTGATATTTTAGATTTTTAAAGGGACACAGTAAAAATTGGCCAAGAAAACACAATGAATTTGGGGACAAATTCAATGGTACAATTTAGAACTTAAACATTGACGAGATGTGATTTGAACTTTTGATTAAATTACGTTGTATTCAGAGACCAAATCCGAATTTAAGATTCGCGACTTGATTACGGCGTTCATATGATGACTAAGCATGGATAATTATCATAACGGACTTCATATTAAGACCCTGCATAGTAATGAAATGTAATGATTTGTGTTGCACGAATACAAATACGGATATTATATCCGACACTATACGGATACGAAAATACGACAATTTTCAAAACAACATATGATACAATACAATAATTATATATAATATTTTATTATTTACTAATTATAATTTATATATTTAATTTTTTTATATATTATATATTTGATGTAAAATATATTTAAATTTTTTTTTTACATAGATAACTTCTTATTAAATAACTATTTATTATATTTAGTTATTTACTTATATGTATTACTCATTTATTTTGATTTTCAATTTTGATTTTTAGTTTTCAAGTACATTTATTTATACGTTATAAGTATCCGATAAGTATCCAGAAATATTCGAGAAGTATCCGTTATTATTTTGAAATAAAATATTTGGATGCGTTCCGTGGAGTATCCGATACGTATACGACGAGTATCGGTATCTGATACGGTATCTTATACGATACGGCTTGATTTTTGAAGTATTCGCGCAACATAGGTAATGATATGTTTCGGGTCGATTTTAAATTCGGGTTATTTTGTTTCATATCATTCAATTTTGGGTTTGGATCATTCAAGTCCGGTTCCGTTTGTTGATTTTTTTAATATTTTTCGACACAGGTTGCGTTCGGATTCAGACGGGTCAGGATGGGGTTCGTGTCGGTTCAAAATGTCACGAGAGATGAAATGAGAAGAATATTGTTCATGGTTGTTATAATTAAAGTTTATTATGCAAATAAGCTTATAAGGGTTGATCAAGTATAACTTAAGGAGCTCAAACAGTTAGATAAATGTAAATTCAGTCGTTTTATAATTTGTACCCGTAGTAGTTCAATGCTGGTTTCATATCGTAGCTATGCCCAATCAAGTTTGTAAATATTTTTGGACGCAAATGGCAGAGAAAAATCTGTAAACGATAGAAGGAAAGAGAAGGGGGGAAGAACCCGAGGAAAAAAACTTAAAAACCCCCGTACGATCTTCCCCCCGAAAACACCAAAATAGTTGTATTATTATCACGGGGACCTGCCATGCGAGCGCACCCAACATGGCAAAGGTCGAGTTTACATGAGATCCATCAACTATGATACAGACCCGATGAAACTTACCATACTTTCTCGACGAAAGATCATGATTGCATAGATTACCATAATCCTAGCTAGATCACTATTAATTATCAATAATCTAGCATCATCCTTATCTATGGCAGTTTGGCCCAAATCAGAGAAGAAGCCTCGATCCTTAACCCGAATTCATGCTAGATTTGAATCTTGGAATCACCACAAAATCGTCACTCTCAGAGAAATCACAGTACCAAATCGAAATTAGTGGATTAGAATTTAGCAACATAAATTGAAGTTCAAGATTAAGCTGGAATTATAGAACTAGTAAAACCTTCTCGAATCAAGAAATTGCAGGTATATACCAGAATCGCCTCGATCAAGAATGGAGTTTTATAGAAATCAGCTCGATCAAGATGAAATCTACGGCGACCCAGATGGAATTTTACTGAAATCAGCTCGATCGATGAAGATGAAATCTTCTCCGATCAAGAAGGAACTTTACTGAATAAGTCATTAAATAAAAAAGAAAATGACGAAAATACCCTTTAAGTTCTTAAACAAGGAGATGTTTTCTCCCGTCCATGAGAGGAGGGAGAAGAAGAAAGATTGCCGAATGAAAGCTTCATGCCTCCTCCTCCAAAGTAATGAACACCTTCTCCTCTAAAGTAATGAACTCATCCTCATCTAAAGATGAAATGTAAGCTGAAATTAGCAAGCAAAATGAGATGAAATCGAAGCTGAAACTAGCAAGCAGATGAAATCGTGCTCACTGGCGAGGCAAATTGGTGCTGTATGGAGAAATTGGCGAGGTTGGGAGAGGCCGGCAATGTTCAATTGGCTGTCGACGGTGACGACCTTCGCCAGATCTTGTTCTAAGTTTCGCCAATGTTCATAAGACTTTCGCCATGGTTCAAGAAACTTTGTCACGGAGGTGGATCTCGTGATCGAGTTTGGAGTGATAAATTAGATGGAGCATGGAGATGGATCTTCATGATAGAGCTTGGAGGTGGATCCTCGCCATGGTTCTGAAGTTGGATGGAGCTTGCCAGGTTTTCCTCGTGAAGATAGCTTACTGGGATTTAGGGGGTAAATTAGTCATTATACGCATTTTATGTTAAGTATAACGGATTCGTTCAGATTAGACTAATTTGAAATAAACTGAGTTTTAGAGGGAATAAACTAATTATTTTGTTTTCTTGATCTACTCACACTAAATACATTTTCACGAAAACAATAATTTTCTTTTTGTTACATCTTCACAAGCATACAAGTTATGTGCCCTTTACAGTTGCATGATTTAACCATTTATATTGTATGATCCTTCGAACTTTATTAATATATAAATGAACTGGAAAAACGATGTTTATATTTCGATAAAAAAATTGAACATTTCATTACAAACAATTGTTCTAAATTAAAAAAATCTTCGTAAGATATTGGAGTGAATCAATATGGCTAGAATGAAATAATTTGTACATCATGTCTACGAAAAATATGTTCTTTGATGTTTTCGTTAATTTATCACTCAAATTATTTGAGCAGATGAGCATTACAAAATTTCATTTTTTATTTCAACAAAAATGATCTTGGGTGACTTGTCTTATCGCGAGGTAAAAGAAAAAAATGCACTATCTGCAGATGGATGTGATTTCTTTATGTGCATAAATATACAACGTGGAGAGGCGATTCTGCATAGATATCAACGTGATAATAAGTTTAAGTGTATCGACGAAAAGTTTAAGCAGCCAGCTTTTGCTGTCTTCTCCTTAAAAAAAAAAAAAGTTTTGAGTGTAATTAGTGATTTTACTTAACTGTAAAATATAATTTCTACTCAAATTGACAGTGACATTATATATGATTTATTTCTGGTGATAAATTGATGTTAATAGTACTTAATAACAAGGAGACCAAGCTACTTAATTAAGTACCAAATTTTTTATATTTAATGATTTTTAATCATTGAATTTGTATTGAGATTTATGTTTTTTTATGATGATCATGAAATTTTGTGCATTTCATTAAATACACAAATCTCAATACAAATTTAATGGTTCAAAAACATTAATTATCAAATTTTTGGTACTTAATTAAATATGTTAGCCTCCCTCTAATAACATTTATGGATTGAATTTAAAAAATCTACAAATATCTTTAAAAAATTAGCGAAAAAGGCACTTCAAATCTGAAAATAGAATATTAAAAAGTAACTTGCATGAACATAAATAAAAAATAAAATCATATGATATTTTTAAATTTACATATATAGAAATAAGAATAATAACGTTTTGAAAGTTCAAAAAGTTATCTGTATCGGGTAAATTTTTATTGAAAAAAAAAATATGTTTTACAAAAAAAAAAAAATTTCATTTGCCATCAATGTAAGGTAATGTGATTTTTGTAAAATTATTCAAAACTATGTATAAAATAATGGACACATAAATATTTACAATAAAACATAATCTAAAAAAAAAAAAAAAATTATATTTTGACATATATTATAATCGAATGGTTATAATGATTATAATAATGTGACATACAAATTACACAAGGATGGATCTAAAATAAGCAATAATAAGTAATAAGGCATAAGCGGTGGATAAATATCAATAATAATAATAATATTTATACTCAGAGACAAGTTGGGCAGTCAATCAAATACAAATGGTAACCATTACTTTCGATTAAACCTCAAACATCATAAATAAAAAAATAAAAATTTAATCGGGGGAATCAATATTTCAAATATAAGTTAACAATATATTATATTACATTATTGATAATATACTTATTTTTCTGTTAAGAAAATTCGGTACAGAATTCCAATTCAATGCTTATAATTTTCTTATAATTTTCAAAATTTTCAATATTTGATGTTCAGGGGCGTCCACATATGCAAAATCACAAGGATCATCATTGTGAATTTTCTCATATTTTAAATTATGCATTCGTTTTGTCTTAAATTATGCATTCGGTAGAGAATTCCAATTCAAAATATCATTTCTAAAATGGTTTATACTCACGATTTGTCTTAACTTGAATACATTCGTTTTTGTTAATTTAAATTATGCGAGGAAATTTGTGAGGTTTGAGAGAAATGTATGTTGCTATGTGATAGTATTTTAGGCTTAAAAGTTTTTTATTTAGTTCGGATATTTCAAATTTGTGTCATTTTGAATGCTTTCTAAATTTCTTTTTTCAAATTCATAATCAAGAAATCTACACAATCCGAACTTTACCACCGAAATTGGTAGAAATGAAGAAATATTCAATTTGGAGGAATTCATTGATTAAACAAAATAGCAACTTTTTTTGTTTAATTTTTATATCACTCCCTATTTAATCCGAGCAAATTTTTGAATATGAAAAACAGAGCAGCAATTTTTATTTGGGGAAATTTCGGATGTGTCCCTGCTATATCTCAAAATAACATATTTATCCCTTGAAAATTTTAAATATCAGATTTATCCTTCACAACTCAATTCATATCAAATTTCTCCAAAACTAACTTTCGCAGTCAGATTTAACAAATAAAGATATTAAAAGACATTTCTGCCCTCCCACACTATTTACAACATGGGTTTTCAGTTCTTCACCATTGATTGCACTCACGCACCTTCTTTCTTCACCTCTTCAGAGGCATCGTATTTGGCTGGAAATTTCCTTTCTCCAAGAGAATTCGAAATTGGAAGAGAAATCTTCTAAATCTCCATGATTCAGCAAAAAATGAGATTATATTCTTGATCTCCTTTTCAAAGAGAATTCGAAATTGGAAGAAAAATCCTCTCATCGAATTACAATTTTACAAATGAATTTCAATTTTAAACAACAAAAAATGAGTTTATATTTGACATAATTGTGCAAACTAACACTAATTCAGCATAACTATGGCTAGTTTCTCAAATTAACCTCTAATTTCGACCCCAATGACCTCTACATAATGTATCGTTAACCACAATGTAGAACCAAATAACCCTTATCTAACCCCAATCAATACTAATACAACACTATTAACCACTAAAAACTATGCCTATTTAACCACTAATCTTGATTCTTTGATTGGAGAGTAGATGTGAAGAAAGGTGTGAGAGAAGCGAGAGAACACAGCAGGGTTTAAAATGATGCGTATCACTAGAGAAGATGTGAAGAAAGGTGTGATTACCATTTTTAATCCATGTCTTGATAGTCCTCCAATATCTTAAATCTAATTAATCAATAATATAAATGGAAGTAATGACAGCATTGTATGTTTAGTCATTGTATCGAAAAATAAGCACTTTATTTATACAAGTTTATTGTTAAAGTTTCGCTCACGATGTTTGTGTGAATTTACCAACTCAATTTTCGTGATAATCGTTCCATTGCATGAACTTGTTCGACATTTTTAAATTTTGTGAACTATTTGCATGATAAATTGTTTCATTAAATCTATGATAAAGAAAAACAACCCTGGATTTTTATTACGTAGATAAATGGCAAGGAAAACAACCCTGGATTTTTATTAATAACATATTTATCCCTCCTAAACTTAATTTGTATCGAATTTATACATGTTTAACATTTTCTGTTAAACTCAACAGACAAAAAATTATATTTCCAATTTTATCCCTCCATTCACATGCTCTATCTCTCCTCTATTTCTCTCTCTCTAGACCTCATTCTTTCTTTCTGTCACGGATCTCTCTGCTTCTCGAGATCCATCTTGGTCTCAGTTTCGCGTCCAAAATCAGGAGAGCACATCTCATCCTCTCTCGAGATATCTCCCTCTCTCTATATTTAGCAATCTCCACGTGTTGTTGTGGGGAGATACAAGAGCTTAGTTGAATTTGTGAGGATGCTGAAATGTTAGTCGAACTGAAGTTTTCGTGCTTCATTTTGTTCCCTGAAACTCAAGAAATAAGGAAGGCGCAAGAAAGAAAAATCAAATTTGCAAACATTTTTTCTCTCTATGAAGATATCTTTATTATATATAAATTTTGTTGATTATGTAAAAAATTGGCTATATTATGCTAAATTCGAGTTATTGGAGTGGCTGATTAGGTCAGCTTGAGTTCAATTTGGCATAGTTATGGTACATTACGGTTATTTGGGGCTTATTTAGGGCTGAATTTGACAAAATTTTTGGATTGCGATTAGTTATGGAGCTTTAGTTTTTTTTTGTTATGGTTCTTTTATTTCTCAATTTCTTAATTTATGTTTGGGCTTGATAAAACATTGATAAGTTGCATGATTGAAAATTTCAAAAAAAGTTGGTGTTGAAAATGCAAATTCGAGAATTTTTTGGATGAAAAGAGAAATGCAGCAATAGTAGCAATGTTTTAATGTTGTTGTACAAATTAGTTATATTGGTTCTTCTCAGCTCCACGAACTTTCTATTCCTCAGCAGCCTCTTTTCGATCCCTAATAATAGAATTTGCTTTGAATAAAATACAACAAGGTATCCAGGAAGCTCCGCATCTTCCTAGTTCGAGCGAGATTTTACTGGGATATCGTCGGATGAGCTTGAATTATTGAATAATGTGTGCATTTGCAGAAATAATGTGGCTAAGGACAGGTGTTGAAGGGGAGCACAACCGCTAAAGTGAAAAGAAAGTATATGAGGGTAAAATTGTCTTTTTATATATTCTTTTGTTAAAGATAATGGAAAACATTCATTTTGGACAAATTTGATATAAGTTAGAGTTTTGAGGGATAAATGTCATATTTGTAATTTGTAAGGGATAAATTTGTTATTTTCAACTTTGATAGGGATATAAAAGAAATTACCCCAATAAATTATATATCTCGAGTGAAATAAAAAAGTTATTTTGGAACATCTAGCACTTAGTTCAATTATATCTTTTATTATAACAATTTATTTGTTACAAAAATTTGTTTTGAAGAAATGTTATTTTAATCCTTAATGAGAGGTAAATATATTTAATCTATTTTGTAGAGGCTAAAAAAAATTATTGTAAAAATCACGTACCAATGTCAGATTTATCTATGACTTTTGAAGTTAGATGGCTCCTATTACAAAAATCCAGTCAATTAATCACCAAATTAGTTCACCAAATCTCGATCTTACTTAAACTCATCATAAACAATCCAATAAAAAAAAAACGAATAAAATGAAATTAGTACTCTTCGCCGAGCGGCCGTGTGACCGCTGCCAATAATGAAGTTTAAATATCGTTTTTTGGTTCTCGCTGCAAAAAAAATGAAGATTTAGTGCCGTTTAATTTTTGTTGCTGCGAACGGTGAAATTTTAGTGCCGTTTAGGAATAGTCGCTGCCAAAGATAAGTTTTAATACCGATTAGGAATGGGCGCTGCCAAAGACAAGTTTTAGTGCCGTTCGGGAATAGTCGCTGCCGAAGATAAGTTTTAGTGTCATTTAGGAATTGTCGCTGCCAAAGATAAGTTTTAGTGTTGTTTAGGAATGTAGCTGCCAAAGATAAGTTTTAGTGTCTTTTAGGAATGGGTGCTGCCAAAGATAAGTATTAGGGACGTTTAGGATTGGTCGCTGACAAAGATAAGTTTTAGAGCCGTTTAGGAATCGTCGCTGCCAAAGATAAGTTTAGTGTCGTTTAGGAATGGTCGCTGCCAAAGATAAGGTTTAGTGCCGTTTAGGAATGTTCGCTGCCGAAGATAAGTATTAGCTGCATTTATGAATGGTCGCTGCCGAAGATAAGTTTTAGTGCATCTTAAGATAGTCGGTGCCAATGACCAGTTTTAGTGCAGTTTAGGAAGGTCGCTGCCCAAGACAAGTTTTAGTGCCATTTGGGAACGGTCGCTGCCAAAGATAAGTTTTAGTGTCATTTAGGAAAGGTTGCTGTCAAAGATAAGTTTTAGTTCCGTTTGGTAAAGGTCGCTGCCAAAGATAAGTTTTAATGCCGTTCAGGAATGTTGCTGGCAAAGATAAGTTTTAGTGCCGTTTGGGAAGGTGGCTGTCAAAGATAAGTTTTAGTGCCGTTTGGGAAGGTCGCTGTCAAAGATATGTTTTAGTGCCTTTCAGGAAGTGTCGCTGCCAATGATCAGTTTTAGTGCCGTTTGGCAACGGTTGCTGCCAAAGATAAGTTTTAGTGCATTTCAGATTGGTCGCTGCCAAAGATAAGTATTAGTGCCTTTTCTGGAAGTCGCTGCCAAAGTTACGTTTTAGTGCCGTTTAGGAATGGTGGCTGCCAAAGATAAGTATAAGTTGCGTTTAGGAATGGTCGCTGCGATAGATAAGTTTTAGTGCCCCTTATGGATGTTGGTGCCAAAGATCAGTTTTAGTGCCGTTTAAGTATGGTCGCTGCCAAAAATAAGTATTAGTTGCCTTAGGTATTGTCGCTTCCAAAGATAAGTTTTTAGTGCCACTTAGTGATGTTGGTGCCAAAGATCAGTTTTAGTGCCGTTTAGGAAGGGTCGCTGCCAAAGACAAGTTTTACTACCCTTTGGGTAAGGTAGCTGCCAATATAAGTTTTAGTGCCGTTTGTGTAAGGTCGCTGCCAAAGATAAGTTTTACTGCCCTTTGGGTAAGGTAGCTGCCAATATAAGTTTTAGTGCCGTTTGTGTAGGGTCGCTGCCAAAGATAACTTTTAGGGCCCTCTGATAACGGTCGCTGTAAAAGATAAGTTTTAGTGCCGTTTAGGAATGGTTTCTGCCAAAGAAAAGTTTTACTGCCGCTTGGGAGATGGTCGCTGCCAAAGATAAGTTTTAGCGTCTTTCAGGCATGGTCGCTGCCAAAGATAAGTTTAGTGTCGTTTGGGAATGATCGCTGCCAAAGATAAGTTTTAGTGCCATTTAGAAATGGTCGCTGCCGAAGATAAGTATTAGCTGCATTTATGAATGGTCGGTGCCGAAGATAAGTTTTAGTGCTTCTTAAGATAGTCGGTGCCCAAGATCAGTTTTAGTGCAGTTTAGAAGGTCGCTGCCCAAGACAAGTTTTAGTGCCATTTGGGAACGGTCGCTGCCAAAGATAAGTTTTAGTGTCGTTTAGGAAAGGTTGCTGTCAAAGATAAGTTTTAGTTCCGTTTGGTAAAGGTCGCTGCCAAAGATAAGTTTTACTGCCGTTCAGGAATGTCGCTGGCAAAGATAAGTTTTAGTGCTTTCGGGAACTGTCGCTGCCAAAGATAAGTTTTAGTGCCGTTTGGGATGGTCGCTGTCAAAGATAAGTTTTAGTGCCGTTTGGGAAGGTCGCTGTCAAAGATAAGTTTTAGTGCCTTTCAGGAAGTGTCGCTGCCAAAGATCAGTTTTAGTGCCGTTTGGCAACGGTTGCTGCCAAAGATAAGTTTTAGTGCCGTTCAGATTGGTCGCTGCCAAAGATAAGTATTAGTGCCTTTCTGCAAGTCGCTGCCAAAGATAAGTTTTAATTTCGTTTCGTCATGGTCACTGCCAAAGTTAAGTTTTAGTGCCATTTACGAAAGGTCGCTGCCAAAGACAAGTTTTACTGCCATTTGGGTAAGGTAGCTGCCAATATAAGTTTTAGTGCCGTTTGTGTAAGGTCGCTGCCAAAGAAAAGTTTTACTGCCGTTTGGGAATGGTCGATGCCAAAGATAAGTTTTAGTGCCGTTTAGGAATGGTCGCTGCCAAAGATAAGTTTTAGCGTCTTTCAGGAATGGTCGCTGCCAAAGATAAGTTTTAGTGCCGTTTAGAAATGGTCGCTGCCAGACAAGTTTTAGTGCCCCTTACAAATGGTCGCTTCCAAGGTATAGTTTACTGCTCTTTTCTCTTTTCGCTGCCACAAAATAAGTTCTAGTGCCATTTTAGCTTTGTAGCAGCCAAAAGAGCAAGCTTTAGTTCCTTTTACATTCGGTCGCTGCCAAAGATGTATTTTTTGACTTATAAAAACAAGTATACAAACAGTAATAAAAACAAGTACACAAACAAATCGTTCAGCAGACACAGACACAGACAAATTCTACTACACACACAAAACAAATTCGATGATAGAAATACACAAATGATTATATTTACATATTTTATTATAAAACATAATATAAAAAATTGCGTCCCCGCCTTTCTTCACTGTCTCGCTTTCTCTGTGTCATATAGATTAATATGAGAATACAAAAATGAAAGAATTGTATTTACCCTGGCTTCGGATTGCTTGCTCTCCAGTTCCTGGATATTTCCTTCGGCATCGATCTATTTTGCTCATATTCTTTCAGTTTATATTCCATCTCTTTATAAATAAATAATAAATTCAAAATATTGAAGATATTGAAATTATGCATATGTACCCAAAATAATCGTAAACATTTCAAACCTTCTGGAGAAGAGAGTTCTCAGAGTCATAATGGCTTTGGCGTCTTCTCCAATTACACCTATTTGCAAAAACAAACAATTATAACGTATTCCTCCTCAATTTTCAAAAAAAAATAAACAGAGTTTATGGACTTTAATTGAATAATTGTGAGGACTACATCGCAAAAAATGGAGTTGGATAAAGCAGTCATCTTGGTTGTGAATTTGAAAAGAGAGAGAGTGCCTTATACGCCGAATCCATTCCATCAACGGTATCTCTTAATCGAGACTATCTATATTTTCTCTATTGTAATAGTGATTGGATCCGCCGGTCCTGGTACCAAAACCTTAGGTAAAGAAGGAATTCAGAATATTGAGAAATTATAGGGGGTTATTTGTAAAACTTGCCAATAATCAAATATGTACCTTGACTTGTCTTAAGGCCGAATGGGGAGAGAGGTTTGTAGTATTCTACCTAAAATATACCATTTTTGTCTTTAATGATGATTAATACCGAAGAAAATTCAGGACAAATTTTGACTTTATACCCTGATTCCATGGAGCGTGCAGGCTTTTTGATCGACCAGTTCTCTTTCTCTCTTTCTCGGTTGTCTTACGATGCAAACAAATTGCTACTTGTTGGACATTAAATTTGATTGTAATAGCCGTACTCGAGGAGCACTGATACGGATCGGAACTGGTTTAGACTTGGAAAAATTGTGACGCTTATCTTCTGTTTGGAAATACTGCTCTAAAATGGCGTCCAAACAGTCTCCAAAAACCCTAGAAATGGAAAAGAACCTACATTTTGTAAAAAGAATTTATTGATCGTATGACAAGTCATTAATATGTACGAACAGTATACGTCTTGAGTCTGGCGAATTGAACATCACTCAATCCAGGCTCTGATGATCCAAGCTGTAATTAAAAAATTGTAACAATTTGTAGGGGTATACAAGTAATTTGTGAAAGACTGAGAGAAGTAAAACATGGAATTACATGAATTAACCCTAATCCAACACCAAAGACTCATAATTGAACCTAATTTTACCTGATTCATCTGTAATTGAGTCTTAATCCCGCACTTAATTTCTCGTTCTCAATTAGGGTAGACCGCGCGTGTCCCTCTTTATCGACGTGGATGTTCTATCTGCCTCTCCTGACTCAGTATCTGAACATCTGAGAAGCTCAATCTTCGTCTTTGAGAGGAATCCAAAACCTAGTTACTGGATAGAGACGGATATGCCAGGCGGTCTCCGTCGCCGTGTGTAGCGCTTCGTCCTGGTTTCATCTGTAGAAAATGATTTACGATTTCAAATTACATCAAATTACATCAAATAAAATGATTTACGATTTCAAATTACATCAAATAAAATCAACAATAGGATCGGGGATGTGCAAATTGCGGTTAAGAAAAAATATATCACATGTGTAAAAATATACAACTTATATTATATTTAAAATATATTATTATATATCTATCTATTAATATAAATAAAATAATGACGGAGTGCAATGTGCATTGAGTCAAATTCTACATGCGGCAATAATTCATTGAAAAAAAAAAAACATTCTTCTTATTAATAATATATTAAAAAACAATTCTAAAGAATCAAATGGTAATTATAATAAGTTTAGATTTACTCTTGGTCATGAAGATAATTGGCAAATTAAGTGATGATAATTTAGGCCTTTATGGGCGCAAAGTTTGTAACTTAAATATATTTTTTCAAAACAAGATTCATTGCATAAACATAAGCTTAACCCACCTTTGTAGCATGCGTACTCTCGATCATGGCTATTAACAATCCCTTAATCGCCAACTAAGCCCAATTATTCAAACTAAATATAGAAGATACTAAACATGATTAATGCATATTCTTAAGGTAGTAATTATGTTAATTTTGTGTTCTTTCGCAGATATTTGATGTTAATACGCTATTCACATCACTACTTGTTTAAATTTTGCAGTAAAAATTATATTTGTGGGTTTTAGAGCAAAGAGACGAAGGATATTAGGGTTGGTTTTGTAATGATGCTCTTGAAACAAAATTAGGGCATCAAATCAAATATATTATTACTAATAAGAAATCATCATCCATATCTAACTCAAGATTAAAGATTGAAAATAAGATAAATTGAATAAATAATAATATCCTTTGTTACTAAATTATATTTTGTGATTCTTTTGATATTTTTGTCAAGAGTTTTCAGATATACACATGGACTTCATGTAAAGAATAGTTAAGAAACACAAAAAGTACACAAGGATAAACAGAGAAACTACATAAGTTTCTAAACTAATATATCCAAAACTAACTTATTTGAAGACTTTCTCTCAACCATACATCATGTAATTGCCTAAACTAATATAAACTACTTATTGTAAACAACTGATTAACACTTTTAATCCACTCATTAATTAAATCATTTTATCATACTGAAAAATAGATAATAGAGACGTGCCTAATATCGTTTTATGATAAGAAAACCCAAAACTCTTTCATATATTATCAAAACCCAATTTCCTAATAAGCCCCAAAGTAAACTCGGCCTACTCTTGAAACGATCTGTACAAATAGCTTTTAATATTTTTTGTGTAGTTTTGTTCCTCGTTTGGTCCGTCTTTATGTGTTTCTTGTCTCATATTTATCAATCACGTGTGTATTTTTACCTATAAATATTTGATTTTTTGTTTTTCTCCAAAATCTTACGGAAAACAAAAGTAGTTGTATATTGATTTGAGATAAACATCATATGTATTTTAATGATTATACAGAATTGGACTAAGGCACTAATATATTAATATATACGAACATAATTATATATTAGAAGATCATGTGGTATGCATTTTATGTCATGTTTTTTACGTTTTTAACTTACATTTCAAAGGGAAATACGGATGATAATTTTGCATGTATATTGTTCAAATAAATTTAAGGACGTGTCATGCTACCCATTTTGGAAGTAGAAATTCATAATGAAATTAAGGTATCACAAACTATATGCATATGCAAGAAACTACATCCATCATAAAATATTTAAACAACTCGAATGAAGATGTTTTATTTCGTTAACTTGCATGAAGATGGTACATTTTTATAATCAATTAATCGAAAAATATGTTACGAGATACTTCAAAAACGCAAAAGTATTTGGAGGATAAAGATATCCGACACGACTCGGATATGAGTAAGGTTTCTCCGTGGCCTCCGAAAGGAAGCCACATGTGAAACTGCCTGCGTGACAGCGTTTCATTGGTCAATACAATGTATTTTTGCATATAAATCCCTACTTTCAAGAAAGTCCCTAGACAGTTAATTTATATAAAGTAGGGGTTTATGTGCAAAATACATTGTATTGACCAATGAAACGCTGCCACGTAGGCAGTTTCACATGTGGCTTCCTTTCGGAGGCCACAGAGAAACCTTACTCCTCGGATATGTATTCGAATACGTTACGTGAGGTATCCGATTATTTTAACATTTTTTTTACGAACACAATCAATTTGTAAATAGGGCGAAATGTCTGGACCAAGAAAACATGAACGACAAATATTCGTATTCATATATGGTCATATATAATACACACGCGTTTAAGCACCACCACCTAGGGATGCAAGACCAGTTTGTAGAATACGATTTCTATTATGATTTGGGCAAGAAAAATTCGGCAAAATATACATGCATATATAGTGATCCGATTATTGTTATTTAAATATGAGAAATTTTCCATTTTGAAAACACGATTTATTTTTAAATTAAGCAAATAATCGCCATCGAAATAACCCTCTTTCAGCCCCAATTCTCGACTGATTTGGTTTCAGAAGCATCACTAATACCTCTCTGGCTTCCACCGTGAAACCTCCCTGTATATTTGTGTGGTAATTTATGTACAATTCAACAGCCAAATGTATATGTTTTATACATATATGTGTAATTAAATTTTAAATAAAATTAATGTACGAAACACGACCTAATAAAAAAGTAATATGTTTTCATCTTGAACATAAAGGAAAGATAGTCAAAAGATTTTGTATGTCATGAATATATGACCGGCATGAATATTAGTTACTCAAGTTTTTTTTTTTTTTTTTTTTTTTTGAAAAACTAAAGAGGCGAAGCCTCTTTTAATATATTAAAGCAAAGTTTAATACATTGGTGCGATTTTACATGATAAATGTAAAAAAGTAGTTTCGCAAAAATAAATTATAATTGCAAAAGTAAGATACATACCGAGAAATGATGCTTTCGGCCATCTTTAAATGACCGCAACCTCCCTCTGCCCTTGGTTTGCCACGCGAGCTCGGATTGTCATCGAAGCTGTCACCGTCGCTGTCGCGGCCCGTCGCTCTCGGACTCGCCCCCAGACTCACCCCAGACTCGGCCGTCGCTCTCGGCCTCACCCCAGACTCGGCCCATACTCGCCCCAGACTCGCGTTTTTTCGATTTCCCTTTTTCCCTTCCCGCTTTTTCCTTTCGAGTTTTTGCTCTTCGAGGAGCTCCAAAATCGCCCCGATGACAGCCCTCGCTAGCTTCGGAAACCCTAGCCGCCGCCGTTCGCTAGCTTCGGAAACCCTCGCCGTCCGCCGCCGCCGTCGGATCTGCGTCGGATCTGCGTCGAAACCCTAGCCGCCGCCCTCGCCTCGCCCTCCGAGTCGCCTGGCAATCGCCCTCAGAATCGTCTACCCTCGCAAGTTTCCGTCGCCGGATTTCCGCCAGGGCCTCTTTCCTCTCCCGCTGGCTCCCTTTCCTCACCGTCGTCGCGGAGTTCGAGTCTCGCCGTCGCCCGTCGCGGAGTTCGGAGTTCGAGTTCGCCTCTCGGAGCTGTCGGCCTCGCCCGTCGCTCTTGGGCTGGTGAGGGGAGGTGGTGGCGGAGGCGGAGGCAGCTAGGGTTTGCCTCCGCCTCAGAGTCTCCCTTTTCGCCCTTTTGGCTTTCCCGCTTAGGGCCAAATACATATGATGTTCGGGGATTGTCCTTAGTTACTCAAGTTGCCTTAAGTTTATTTTAGACTATTTTAAAAATCCCAAAAGAAATTGCATTTCTTATTTTTTTCACTAATCATGGTTTCAATAATCCCAAAAGATTATTGCAAAGCCAAGAAAATAATGATAAACAATAAATTAAATAATTTTATTGACTTTCTCTCTCCTTTCAGTTCAAAATCCATTTGGAGTGGATTATTGCAAAGCCAAAGATATACATTCATTCTTAGGAATCTGAGAATTCCATGCCGAATCTCGGATTTATTTATCACATCAGAATTCAGAACACTTGTATTTAGAAACCACAGAAAATAGATAATCCTACCCAAAACTGGAACGAAATCTTTTTACCGCATTTTGTAAATTCCAAAATGCCCGTCACTCCTCATGCAGGTTTTATGTCATTTTAAATATGTAATATATGTTTATGTGTTATAATTGTTTAGATATATTTTATAACTTTTAGATGTATAATATATAATCATTAAATACAATAAATTTTATATTTTTTTACATGTATGATGTATCTTTATTTATTAAATATATCTTTTAAGATGTATCATAAACATTTTAAATGGTTTGTATATTTTGTTAATGCAATACTAGTTATGTTTTTTATATTGTATGTATAATATATATTTTAAGATATAATTTTTTTACATGAGTAACATTTTGTATATGTTTTTCGACTCTATTATATGTTTTTTCAATTTTTAATGATTTAGAGTTGTTACCAACTAACGTGAGTTTCTTGTATTATTGTTCATGTAATTTTATAGTTTATTTTTGTATGCATCAATCTTACAGTTCTATTTTTTTTTTTTTTTTTTTTTTTTTGACTTCTCCAGTTTTTATGTACCAAGTTATTGGTCCATTGATTTATTTATTATTTACTGGTGATTGCCGATTGGTATTTGGTACAAATAACAAATGCAATGATGTATTCACAATTCACATCACTAGTAGTTGGTACATTGATTTATGTACCAAGTAATATTTACCACTTAAACTATTTGATCATATGCGCATTAAAATATTTCATTTTTTATTTCCACCAAACTGAACTTGGACGATATCAATTATCACAAGGTAAAAGAAAAAAAATGCACCATCTGCATTTTGTATTTTTTTTTTTTTTTTTCCCGAAGAGAATCATGAACTACGAATCATGATCATTATAAATTTTTACTCGAACTCACAATCACTACAACATGAAGGTTTGTTGTACTAAACAGTCAATCATCTAGACTATGTAATCATTGATGTGCATTTTATACTTTCAAAATTTATTTTTAAGTACAATAAATTTGATGTAGATTCATATAATAACCACCAAATATGAATTTTTTTGATCTAAAGAAACTAAAAAAAATATCAAATGCATGTTGATGTGATATCTACATGTGCTTAAATATACAATATCGACAGTCATCTTATGTATTTCCAAAAAGAAGTTCATTATCTAATTAATTTATGATTTTTTATGTTTTATTATGGACTTTACTTTATATTTATATCTTCTCATTTTAATCACATTCATATTTGGACCTACTTTTGTGTAATTTTTTTGTACTACATTATTACATTCGTTTTAATATGTGGTAAAAGTAGGTCATTAATTAATCGTTAATTTTTAATAATCACAATTTCTTTATAGAAGTTTATGTATCGATTATTTTACGTTATATTTTAAACATTCTTAAAAACTATATGTAGTTGAAAAAGGTTTTATTTTAATTTGGTTTTATTTTTCTAGTATTTAAAAAAAGAAGTTTTTTTTTCCTTTACAAGAATATATAAATAAATATAATTAAATAATGATTACAATACTTAATCAACATCTTTATTTGTTTTGAGATGTATATTTTGTTTAGTGACGACGAGCACACAAACTTTGATAGTTATTTGAAAAAAGAAAAAAAAAATCAAACAAATTTAACGATTACAAAATTACAAGTATCAAACTTTATGTAGTTCATTAAATATTTTAGTCATTCTCATGTAAATATACATGATACAAGTAAATTCGTCACTTCGTATCATTTCTCGATGTTGCTAATAATTTGTGTCAAATAATCGAGTTTAGGTTTGTACTTTTACTGGGATAATCTAGAACAGAAGAAAAGTACTAAATCCCAATTTTTTTGATGATTCAAATTTCAAACACAAGATAAAAGAATCAACACAAAACTGCAAAATAAATTCACCGATACTAAGAAAACGTATACTAAATGAAGTAATTTTGGTGCCTGCCAGTAATCTTGTACCGGTTCGACCCAAATTTAATGAATAAAACAGACACTACAAAAACAAAACTGATAAAAATAATAAAAGAGGTGAAACCAAATTTGAGCTTTAAAATAACAAACCTTTCCACTAAATAAAAACTTGAAGTTTCTAATATGCTTCATCGAATGTGCATGAATGAAACTTCCTGAAATTGAAAAATATTACAATTGAAATCGTTACGTAGTTTCAATGTCAAATTCTCAAATAAAAAACTTAAAAGGATCGAACCGTTGCATTCGATAAGGACTTGTTTGGATGCATTAGTTTTTCTAACATAGGATTTGTGTAATGTAATGTTTCGATATAATTTAAGAAATTTTGTGAAACTATCATTTTATATAATATGATATAATATAATATATATATTAGAAGATTATTATTGTACTTCTGACAAAATATTATTTATTTTTTATTTGAACAAATCTTTTAAGATATTATTAATTTTATTTAACACTTAATATTGATTGTTTAAAATAATAATTATAAAAAATATATAATATTTCACATTTATTATCACTTAAATGTGTGTATCACTTTATTTTTATCTTTTCGTCAAAACAATAATTAAACTAAAAGATACATAAAGTATTCAAACCCGTAATATCATTTCTTTTCTAAAATTAAATAACTTCAAATTTTTTTGAGAGAACCTGATTATTTGGTTTTATTTCATCTACTCACACTAAATGCATTTTCACAAAAAACTAATTTTCTTTTTCTTACATCTGCACAAGCGTACATGATGATACAAGTCATGTTCTCTTTACAATGGCATGATTTAACTAATTTAACCAACTATTTTGCATGATCCTTCAAACTTTGTTAATATATAATTGAACTGAAAAAATGATGTTTATATTTCTATGAAACTTTTAACATTTCATTATAAACAATTGTTCTAAATTAAAAAAAAATTCTAAGGTATTGGAGTGAATCAATATGGCTTGAATGATAATTTGTACATCATGTCTAAGAAAAATAGGTTCATTGACGAAATGTTTTCGTTAATTGCCGGCGATATTCCTTTGTTATACTAGGAAAATATCCCGCGCTTCGTTGCGGGATTTTTCAACAATTATTTAATATGAATTAATACACGATTAGTTATTCTCTGTGGATTTTTTTTATGTAATTAGTTAATATGAACTAATACATGATTAATTATTCGTATGGAATATGAATTAATAGCTCATTAGTAGTAATTCACAATTCCTTCATTCCTTGCACGAGACTTAAATATAATAATAAATCATTAGTAATATTAGATAATTTTGTTCTTCGTTCCCCGAATTAATGTAACTCATTGGTAGTAACAAATCAACATTCAAATGTAAAGTTAGTTTTGTTTATGAATTATATTATGAATTCAAATAATTAATATTTGAAAGCAAATAGTAACCAAATAACTGATGTTATTGTCAAAAAAAAAAATTATTATTCTTACAAAACAACATATCTCACAAAACATGAGAATAGACTAAATTACCCATGCCTACTCTAAACTACTTATAATAAACCTGTATCCACTATCTATCCAAGTTGGCATGCCCTTTTTTGCTAACTCAATGATATAAATAACTTAATATTTGACAAGACAACATAGATTAGATGCAAGGAGAAAAATAATGAAGAGTTTGACTTAATGTTACATTCTTGCGAAGCTACATGAGTGGACATATTCATTGTTGCTATGCTAAAGCTCATAAAAATAAAAGAAAATAAATTCAAAAATAAAAGAACACCAGTGCTTCAATGAATAAAGTACTCTCATAATAAGTACTGGAAAGAGGATATAAAAATATAGTTTTCTTATTTAAACACGGTTACAGAATTTAATTGACAAACAAGGAGGCAGGGACACAACCAAGTTTTCTTAGTTTAAGTTTACAAAGTGCATCCTAAGAACAACATAAAACAAGTGGTCAAAATTATTTTTATATTTAGGGAAAGAATAGAAGGCAAAAAGCTCGAAATTTTTTCTCAGAATTTATTTAAGGGAAATATTTAAGCACACTATACTGCGAACATAATTTGGGTCAAGTACATAAATGCATACCAATACCACATTAAATATTGAATGCATGTTTCCTGAGATATTAGAAAACAAAAAATATAAGTACAGATGATTGTCGCAGTGAAAAGTCAGGCCATTGTACCAAATTGAAGTAATTATTCATTTATTCGTAACTCGGCAATGGCAATTATCAGATTAAAAATGCAATCGCAGAAAAGCAGAAGAAGCCGCAGCAACCAATCGCAGATTAATAAGAGAAGAAAGAATAGGGTTTAAAATAGAATTTTATTCGAGTCGAATTTACTCCTGAGTCGGCTGCAGAATCAAATTGATCTGCACAACACCAACAAATTAATAGTTACTAGCATTACCCCCGCGCAATTGCGCGGGCTGTTCGGGTTTATAAGTAATGTAGTTGAAAAAAATTGTTGTTCATTTTGTGTATGTGACTTTCTTTTTGTAATCATTATTATATGTGTAATTTAGTGTGTTGTGTGCGAGTGAAATTTTGTAGCAAAAATCGTTTGAATATTTTAAGAGCCGGATTTCTTGAATAATTCAAACGGTTATTGCTAAAAAAATTATCTATATTTTATACTTCATAAGTAAAATAAGGAAAAAGAACGAATGAGTCGTCATGAAATTTATTAAGAACATAATAGTTCAGAAAACATTGCTGAAAAAAAAAGTGTTTATAATTTCACAAATCCTTAATTTCGCTACATATTTAGCACAAATATTTTTCGTCCTTTGTGTGGTCAGCCAACAACAAAGTTTGACGATGTCATCGCTAACCGTTTCGTTCGAACCTTTAATTTAAATTATGTCATGATTATTCGCACATCCATGATTTGGTATATTTTTAACCCCCTAATTTTTTTTGGATATTATAAAAAATTCTCTATCTTTTCGTAAACTCCAAAAAAAAAAATTCTTTACCAAACTTTTATTTTAAAATACTCCTTATGGATGATATTAATTTTTTTTTTCCCAAAATACCCTCCAAATCTCATATGTAATAATTAAAACTTATTTTTGTTATTTTTTATTAATTTTAAGAAAATTCATAAAAACTTCTTAACACGTAGTGATTTAAAAAAATTTAAATTATTACATATTTTGTTTATATAATTTTAATATTACATTCTTTATTCATAAAAAAACTAACATTAAATGATAATAAATAAACATCTTGCAAATATATTCATAGAAAATATCTATTTAAACATCTATTTTTTTATTTTAGTTTTCTTTTTATGTATTTTTTAATAGTTTTGTGATATTTTATTTTTAAATATTTGCAAGATGTTCTTTTATTAATATTGTTCAACTTATTATAATTTTATTTTAGTTTTTGAAGAAAAATAATAAAGGACCAAAATGTAAATTTTAAAACTTCGAAGGACCAAAATGCAAATATAAAGGACCAAAATATGAAAAAAGGACCAAAATATAATTTTTTTTAAAAAATAGGACCAATTTGAGGCCCCTGGACTAAAATGTAAATTTCAAAACTTCGAAGGACCAAAATATAATTTTTTTTCTAAAAAAGGACAAATGTGTAAATAAAAAAGGACCAAAATGTAAAAACAATATTTTTTTTACAAATAGGCCCCTGGTGACGTGGCTGCACCAGGCAAGAAAAATAATAAAGGACCAAAATGTAAATTTTAAAACTTCGAAGGACCAAAATGCAAATATAAAGGACCAAAATGTGAAAAAAGGACCAAAATATAATTTTTTTTAAAAAATAGGACCAATTTGAGGCCCCTGGACTAAAATGTAAATTTCAAAACTTCGAAGGGCCAGAATGCAAATATAAAGGACCAAAATGTAATTTTTTTCTAAAAAAGGACCCATTTGTAAATAAAAAAGGACTAAAATGTAAATTTCAAAACTTCGAAGGGCCAAAATGCAAATATAAAGGACCAAAATGTAAAACAAAAGGAACAAAATATAAAAAAAATATTTTTTTTTACAAATAGGCCCCTGGTGACGTGGCTGCACCAGCAAGAAAAATAATAAAGGACCAAAATGTAAATTTTAAAACTTCGAAGGACCAAAATGCAAATATAAAGGACCAAAATGTGAAAAAAGGACTAAAATATAATTTTTTTTAAAAAATAGGACCAATTTGAGGCCCCTGGACTAAAATGTAAATTTCAAAACTTCGAAGGGCCAGACTGCAAATATAAAGGACCAATATGTAATTTTTTATCGAAAAAAGGATCAATTTGTAAATAAAAAAGGACCAAAATGTAAATTTTTTTTTTTTTTTACAAATAGGCCCCTGGTGACGTGGCTGCACCAGGAGGCAGCAAATCCCCTTGCATTATATATTAGATAGATACCTCAATAAAAAAAATAAAAAAACTCAGATCGACACCGAAAAGTATTAAATAATATTACCAACCCTCCGAAAAAGTTTGAGAGATCAAAGAGCTCTCTTTTTGCGCGGCCGTCTCTCCTCACTTTCCCGCTTATCTGGAGCTCGTCACTTATTTACAAAGACAAAAAATAAATAAACAACCGCATTGTAACAAACACCTTGTATGCGCATAGTAAAATTAGCTTACTCAAATGGATTGAGGCATTTTAGCAAACACCTCGTGTGTGTTCTGTCACCGCTTGTCGCCTCCTCGCTTATGTGAAGTTGCTCGACTCTTAACCCCCTGGAAAAGTTTGAGAGACCAAAGAACAAACACCTTGTATGCATATACGAAAATTATAGTAAAATTAGCTCACTAAAATGGATTGAGGCATTTTAGCAAATACCTTGTGTGCGTTCTGTCACCCCTTGTCGCCTCCTCGTTTACGCGAAGTTGCTCGACTTTGAACCCCCTGGAAAAGTTCGAGAGATCAAAGAACAAACACCTTGTGCATATACTAAAATTATAGTAAAATTAGCTCACTCAAATGGATTGAGGCACTTTAACAAACACCTTGTGTGCGTTCTGCCACCCCTAGTCGCCTCCTCGTTTACGCGAAGTTGCTCGAATTTTAACCTCCTGGATTCAAGAGATCAAAGAACAAACACGTTGTGCATATACTAAAATTGACTTACCGAAGTGGTTCGAGGCATGACACAAACACCTCAGGCACCTTCATTCTGCAGCCGACTCAGGAGCTTCGAATTTCTTGAAGCTTCTAAACCCTCAGAGCCAGGCCCGGCCCTCTATGTTGGCCCGAGAGGCCGAAGTCAAAGGCCACCAAATTACAAAGGCCACAATTTTTTTATATAGAAAATATTATATATACAAGCCCAAATTAAATTTCTGGCCCAAGAAGTAAAGGAAATAAAAAACAAACTAACCCATCCCGTCCCGTGTGCAGGACTTCTCTCCTGTTGGCAATTGGCATCCATCTTCTGGTGATTGGCGAGTAGTTCTCGCGACTGGAGACTTGTTCTCGCGATTGGAAGCGGCGACGTGGCGTGGTTCTCTCACGGCGACCGGTGTTTCTCGCGACAGGCATTGAAGAAGGTGCGAGTTTTGCGACTTTGCTGATTTCTGCGATTAAGGGTTTATTTTATGTGATTAAGTGTTTATTTTCTGCGGATTTGTGGGTTTTTCTGGAGCGGATCGGATTTCTTCTTAGATTGGTGCGCAATTAGGACTTAATTATTTTTGAACTCTAATTTGTATCCATTCACTCCAATTAGGGCTTGATTTTCTCTCAAATTAGGGCTTAATTACTTTTGAATTCCAATTTATACCAATTCACTCCAATTAGGACTTAATTAGGGCTTAAACGTGACTTGATTTGGAATTTGATTCTTATTTGATTCATGTGGTTTGGTATTATAATTATTTTATTTGTATAATTTGTATTGTAATTGTAGTAATCAATACCGTTTAAAAGAATTCATGTGTCGGGACATGAAAAAAGAAAGAAGAAAAAAAGAATCGAGAAATTTATACAATCTCAAAAAGGAGCTATGAATAAATTTTGTCTAAGGCCTCTAAAATTGCCGGGCCGGCCCTGGTTACAAACAACACTTAATTTTAATGTGGACGCGTGTCAGTATGATGTGAGTTTTTGATAATTTTAAATTAAGTACAAATATAAATGTAGAGGAAAAATTGTCTAGTCACGAGCACAAACTTTGATCACTAGAAAACACAAATTTTGAATCAAATCTAAAAATTAAAAAAATTACAAGGACCAAACTTCTTATATTTAAACATCTTACTCTTTCTCATATAAGTACATATCATTTCTGGATGTTGCTAGCAATTTGACAACCTAAACGCGGCACTGCCAACAATTTCTCTTCGAGATTTTTATGCTATTCTTCTCTGTTAAATACTCAAGTTTATGTTTGTACTTGAATGATTTAGAACAAAAAAAATCAAAATTTCTGAAATTACTACACCAAACTAGTTTAGTGGTTGGAACACAAGGATTAACACAATCAACTCTTAACTGTTCCGTTTAACAAAATAAAGAACATTCTTTCTTTCTTTAGAAATCTCTCTATCCTTCTATCAATTCTCTCTCGTTTCACATAGCCTTTCTCCCCCTCCCTCCATTGCTGGCCTGTCGATTTCCTCTTCCAACACATACTTCGAAAAATATGATTAATGATGATCAGAAGACTGTTTAATACTTCTGATCCGATTTTTAGAGTCGTTTCTTCTTTATTAATGTGCAATTCCAATCTACAATCGGTCAACCAATAGTGAACCTGTTATGTTGATTTTCATGGACCATGTAACTAATTTTGTTTGTGTTATGGTTTTGGATCTTTTCCTAGTAATTTCTCGAGTTAATATATGTTGTTTGAAGGAAATTGGGATAATTTGAGAAATAACAGAAAACTGAGAGGTTGAAATTGGGAAAAATAGTAAAAAAACAGCGAGATCTTAAATTATGAATCTTTTTAAATTTTATATTTTAATGTCGTTTTCTGATTTTTGAGGGGAATTGGTCATACTTTTTTTTAAGTATTATTAACATGAATCTCTTAATTTGGAAATTTTTGTTCATATATTTTTTATTATTAACTTGAATTAAATTTAATATAGGAAGACTCCGAAGACTTCCATTTGGTGATCTTTTAGTGATTTAGTATATGTTGTACCAGTGATTTAATAGTCGTGATACAAAAGGTTACGGCACTACTGGTTGTGGTAGTGAGATTTAATAGTTCTATTGTATGTATCAATCTTTTGATTTTATAGTTTTTATAAACACATCTCAGTGACTTAACAGCTTTTACATACCAATGTTTAATTAATTTATTGATTGATTTAATATTACTAGTGCCAATAATAAGTATTTGTATATTCCAGCCACCGGAAGTTATCAACCATAATCTTATATTCAAGCCCATCGAACAAGTATTTGTATCATTTCTTAGACCAAATTTAGAAATCCATATTTTTTAATTTTTTTAAAGTACTTAAAATAAAATAAAAAATATATTCAAGTACTGTAAATACGTCTATATTATTATATCCACATGGCACTCAAATTCGTTGAAACAAGAGAGAGAGATTATCCATTGAAAGTTGAAACAATAGAAACCAGTCAATAGAAGAAAGAGGTGAGTACATTAGGCAAACATAATATAAATAGAGGTCATATATCATGTCTCTCAAATTTTCTCATATATCCATGATTAATTCAATTATTAGTATTTTGGATTAACGATTAATTTATAATTATCTATTTAGAATTATTTAGAATTAATCATCAATTGATATGGATCTTAATTACATAATAAAATTTTGATAATCATGAATTACTCGTTAATTCATCATACTAATTATGGAATTAATTAGTGTGGGAGGAATCTCAAGGGAAATGAGGGGGAAAAGTATAATTTCCCATATAAATATTCCTGGACCCCAAATAAATTCACCAACATTAAGCAAGTACACCAAATAAAGTAAATTTGGTGCCGATCAGTAATCTAATCTTCGTACTGATTCAATCCAAAATTAATGAATAACACAGATACGAGAAGAAAAATGGAAACCAGATTTTAGGTTTACAATAAAAAACCTTTCCACTCCATAATTTTTTTAGAAATTTCTAGTATGCGCTTACAAGGATATTTCAAGTTACAGGGATATTTCACATACATTAACTCACTATTTAGCCTTAATTTCACAAAATTAACTGTAATTGAGATACTAATTGTAACATGAAACAAAAATTAATACTAAAAAATCCATCTTTTTAATTGAGATACCAAACAACCAAGCATGAGAATCAAAATCCATACCGTTTTATAACATTTTTTAGATTTCTTTAATCCATCAGTTAATAAAAATTAGCCATTCAAAATGATAGCAATTAAAAGTAATCCACTTTTTTCATTTTTAATCTATGTCTTGATAGTCCTCCAATATCTAGTTAACCAATATAATAAATGAAACTAATAAACGCATTGTATGTTTAGTTATTGTATAGAGAATAAATATTTTATTTATAACAATTTACTATCACAATTTTGCTCATGATATTTGGGTGAATTTGCCAACACAATTGCCATGAGAATTACTCTGTTGCGTGAACTTGTTCCACAATTTGAATTTTTGTGAATTATTTGAACCGGCCCAGAAAGCACAATTTTAGTTTGCCAACAATTTTAACACTGAATGAACACCTTATTAAAATAACCAACACCAACAATTATTATTATTATTATTATTATTATTATTATTATTATATAGTAATTTACCTTCTCGTTTAAAATTACAGATTCATTAATTAATCAATTAATTAATTAATGGTGTTACTGTTACACGCTCTATCGGTGCAGTGGTGTTATTGCATTCTTCAATAATACATACTATTTTACAATTTTAGATTTAAGCAGGGGCCTTTTGCAAATTGTCTCAACTGAAAATTAATATTATATACCATTGTCTTCTTCAGCATTTTTTTTTTCACAATTTAAGTAATTTTGAAATTTTAAATATTCTCAGTATTGTCCACCAAACTGGTTTCTGGCGCACAAATAGTAAGAAAAAAGATTTTGGCATACGGATTCATGAATCAGATGCGAATAAACGGAAATGATAATGACAAAGGGGCAATTTCGGAATAGATAAAAATTTAGGGTTTTTAAAGACCAATTTGGGGGGATTCAAACAAAAGGATAAAAATTCATGCACAAAACTGCAAAATAAAATTCACCCATATTAAGCAAGTATCTACTAAATGAAGCATATATCAAGTATACAACGGTGCCTATCAGTAATCTTCATACCAATTCAATCCAAATTGCTAAAAAATTAAAAAAAAAAAGAAAAGAGGTGAAACCAAATTTGAGCTTCAAAATAACAAACCTTTCCACTAAATAAAAGAAATTAGAAATTTCTAGTATGCTTCATCGCATGTGCATGGATCAAACTTCCTGAAATACAAAATATTACAATAGATTGAAATCTTTCCGCATTTTCGGTGTCGAATTTTCAAATAAATAACAAAATTGACTAAAATCAAGAGTTATTCTAATATTAAGTTACCTGTGGTACCAGGAGGTTTATAGAACAAATTAGGTTTCGAACGAGGCTGTGTAAATTTCCAATTATCTTCTTCCAAAGACTTCACCTCCTTGTCTAAGTCTTCCATTACTTCCGATCTCAATACTACAATGTGGATTCAATTTTATCTTCAAGTAACAAGAACCACAAATCGAATTGATCTTCAAGTTAAAAGTATATTTCACATACAAAGTTATCAAAAATGAGACTAAAACAGACAAGAAAAGAGGATACTAACCAGAAAAACAAGTTTCTTTGCGTTCCAAAGCAAGGACGGTTTCAGGAATGAAATGGAAAGATACGGCTTCCTCCGGCGAGATGCCTGTTCCGGCGATACTTCCGCCTGCGGTGGCTCCGCCACTCGCTGCCGATACCGACGATCTTGCCGGCGAACTCATTTACCCTTTTTCCACAGAGCTATCTCCGTACCTTCTTAAGAACGGGCGGAATTTCATATTTACCCCTTCAAAAGATTAAATATCATATTTACCCTTTAAAAATTGAAAATTATTATATTATTATATTATTTACATTAATTTCATATAAATTATATTGTTTATGTTAATTTCATGTTAATTACAATATTTATTTTAATTATAATAATTTTAATAAATATAAAAAATTATATTATAACAATATAATAATATAAAAAATATAAAAACTGATTATATAATAAAAGAATAATTATTACATTAAATATATATTAAATACGTATTGTTATAACATCATGCATGAAAATGATTCTCGAGTTTGACAATCCGATGCCTACAAAAAACACCAAAATTATCGTCGCGGAATGTTTTTTTTGTCTTTAGTCCGGAATTTAGAAATCCTTTTTTATCTCTAGTGGCCGGGTTTTACAAAACTCGGTTTTTTTGTCTTCAACTACTAATTTTATAAACTAGTTTTTTCAGTTAATTATTAATTATGGTATATAAAATGTAAACTGAAATAATTTATAAAATTCAGTACTTCAATTAATATATAAAATTCGGTATTTTTGTTTAACTTTTTAAAACCAGACAAGGCACGATTTTGAGAAAGTTAACAAATCGGGTCTTTAAAATTAGATGTTACTGGGTTTTTGAATTCAATTCCAGATTTTGAAATATTTTCAGAATCTGAATTATTTTTTTAATTTATAATCAAGACTAGGTGCAGAAATTCTTTTTCTTATTATGCAGTTGTGATTTGTATGATAAGAATAATAGACACAACAACTGTGATAATAAATAGTAAAATAAAATAATAAGTTAATTCAATTTATTGAAAAAAAAATAATGTCAAGTTAAGCTTTAAATAAAAACAAATAACAAGTATATTAGTCTCCAAAACTCAAATTAAATATTTATACATACACCATTACATCTGATTATTTTTATTTTTCTAAACATGAAGACTAGTTTCCTAATTATAAATGTGATCAAGATCAAGCTAATAAATTAACCAAGCATTGCATATTGAATGTTTATATGTATATGTATTACTTACATAACGACAATAAAAAAAAAATTAGTATTATCATAATTTTGCTCATAATGATTGTGTGAATTTACCAACACAATTGTCATGATAATCACTCGATTGCATGAACTTGTTCCATAATTTAAATTTTTGTAAACTATTTGCATGATAATTTTTTTTTTTCTCAAATCGATGATAAAGAAAAAAATAATCAACAAAAAACTGGCTATGATTAAAGGTTTACATTTATCATGTAGATAAATGGCAAGTGAGAAAAGCCTGGATAAATAAAAAAAAAATATCACATTGTTGCTCGAGAAAAATAAATTATATATCTCTAATCAAATGAAAAAGTTACTTACATGCTCACTATATTAAATTTAAGAATCAAATCAGTTATCAGTTATATATTTCAATTCGATTCGAATGAAAAAATTACTTAAGTATAGTCGAACATAGCGGTTTGTAATATAGCCAAGCCACTGAAGTCGAAAAAACCTAGTTCATTCAATAAATACATGGAATCAAAAACATTTTCACAAAAAGTCCATAATTAAGACAAGGGTAAATATGTAATTTTACTGACAATGTTGTCACCGTATTTTCATACTGCATATTATCAAAAAAGTTTTTTTTTTTAAAGTTCAAACAAAGAAATATTCAATTTCAAGGAGTTCATTAATTAATTAAGGAACACTTCGTTAAATAATAAATTACATCTAAATTTGTAGAAATAACTCAAGTTTAACAAGGGAAAAACTCAATAATTATGCGAAAAGATCTGAAATTTAAATTACTACAAACAACTAAATAAAGAATGAATAAGTATCATTGAAAAAGAAGAATGAATAAAATGAAATTAGTACTTAGGGTTAGGGCGGAGCGGCGATTAAAAGTTTAATCTTGTCCGAACAGGGTTTCGAATATTTGTATAGAATGCCATTAGAGATGAAATTTGTTTAGTTTACAAATAATAATCATGGGTGAAATGGTTCAAATTGATGAATGTAGTTTACAAATAATATAAATTTTAATTTTAATCCGTTGAACTACTAGCCGAAGATATAATAAAAGATAATTAATTAGCCCTCTTGAGATCTATCATTCCCAGTCTTCTTTGATGAATGTAGTTTACCAATATCAGATTTATCCATGACTTTTGAAATTAGGGGCTGTTATAAAAAATGAAATCCAGTAAATTAATTCACCAAATTAAGGCTCTTCCTATAAAATCTCGATCTTAATTAAACTCATCATAGATAATCCAATTAAAAAATGAATAAAATGAAATTAGTATTATCAATGGTAGGGGAGCGCATGGCCCGAGTAGTATGAGAAAGGTATGATGTTTGTTGAGTAGCAAAGCAAAAATATAACGATAAGGGGAGTTCTATCATACACTTTTTTTTGCTTATGATACACTTATTTTCAAGGGTATTTTGTGTAATTATTAATTAATGAGTATTTAAAATAATTTTTCAAGTGTATTTATTAATAAATGATATGCTAAATAAGAAATTTGAATTGTTCATGAAAGAAAAAATATCTATAAAAAGTATAATTTATGATACACCCTTCTAAATACCCTTTTGAAAGGGTGTATGATAGAACTCCCCAAAATTTTATTAAACATTTAAATATTCTTACAATATTTCTCTACTACTTAAATATCAAATCTCCAAATAATTACTAGACTCTTACTCTGCTCTTTATCTGAGAGTACTCTTTGTTTTGCGGCTTAATTCAAAATGAAGATCAATGTCACATTTATATTAGAGGATAATCTAATATAGAGATAAGATATTTCTATGAATTATTTTAAGCCTAACAATATTTTATACATAAATATTTTGTATAGAGAAATTTAGAGACGAGATATTTTCTCATCTCCATTCAACTATTATTGGTCTTCTCTTTCCGTGTTGAAGAAAACAATTTTAAATTATCTATTGTGCAATCGTTTTTTCTTTTATATTTATTTATGTCAAAAAATTTCAGGCCATAAAGTCTTCATTTTCGATTGCACATTATAATATTTGTTGTGTATTTATAAGAACTTTAGTGCCGTTTTAAATTATCTATCGTGAAAATTATTCCTTTTTTTATAATGTGAAATTTTTTCATGCAAGAAAGTCTTTCTTTAAATTATAATTTTTTATGCATGTGATATACATTTTGAAAATTTATATTTCTAAATAGAAATATATATAAATTTCATTGGATCTCAAAAGATTATTTGTATGATATCTCAACATATGTATTATGATCTGGGTTAGAAAAATATTAAGTCATTTGTAATATAATGTAAAATGAGTATAAAATGTACTTGTTATCATGTCGTAAAAAATGAGATGTAGTGATTTATTTATTTATTTTTGGATAACATTGTCATTTGTCAAAAAAATTCTCTTAATCTCTCTGTTTTGCTATTACAACCTTATAAACCATTCCGTATGTACAATTGTTGAGTATTAGTTACCACATTTTTATTGCTGCCGGTTTCGTAGGTAATAATTTAGGGTAGCGCTATTTCCAGAGCTATTTTTTCTAAATTTAGAGAGGTTATTCACATGTTTACTAAATTGCTCAAAATACTCCTTTGTAATTATATTATATATTTAAAATATAATCATTCAATAAAAAAATTTCTATATGTTTCTTAAATAAATTTATCAAAAAGATAAAAATCCACTTACATAAACATATAAAAAAGAGAAGATAATACTTTGAAATAATTGACTTTATTTGCATGAATATTATTTTCAGTTTCTTTTGGGAAAAAAATTATTTGGTTAATGAACTTTTTTAAAGTATTAATTTTGATTTTTGTTTATTTGCATCATAGTTATTTGTTCTGATATGAGGAACGGATTATAAATTATTTTAAATGTAATATACTATAAATTAAGTAGGGGTATTCTAGTAAATTTACGAACGATCGCTTTCGACTAAGCAAAAATAGCTCTAAAAATAGCACTATCCATAATTTATCATTGCCTACATAATGATAGACAAAAATACTGCTCGGTAGACAAAAAAATGTTTTCTCGTTGAACGATGTATCCAAAAATTAATCATTTAAGTAACTGGAGATAAAATATAACCCATCGATTCCCATTTCCAATCCATATCTTGGTAGTCCTCCAATATCTAAATCTAATTAATTTGTGATATAAATGAAAGTAATGAAAAACATTGTATGTTTAGTTATTGTATAGAGAATAAACATCTTATTTATAACAATTTGTTGTCATAGTTTTTTTGCTCATGATGTTTGTGTGAGTTTACCAACACAATTGTCATGACAATCACTCTATTGCATGAACTTGTTTCATAATTTAAACTGTGATTATGCTTTATATTTGTTATGTAGATAAATGGCAAGTGAAACAATACTGAATAAATAAATAAAAACATCACATTTTTGCTACAGATAAGTAAATTATATATCTCGAATTAAATAAAAAAGTTACTTACATGCTCACGATATTAAATTTAAGAATCAAATAAATTATATATTTCAAATCAAATATAAAAATTACTCAAGCATAGTCGAAACGTAGCGGTGAGTAATATAGTCACTGAAGTTGAAAAAACCTGGTTCGTTCAATAAATACATCGAGTCTAAAATATTTCACAAAAAATCCTTAATTAAGACAAGGGTAAATATGTAATTTTACTTACATTGTCACCGTATTTTAATTCTGCATACTGCACATTTTGTATTTTAACAAAAAACAAAATTAAGTTCAAACAAAGAACTATTCAATTTTAAGGAGTTCATTAATTAATTATGCGAAAAGATCTGAAATTGAAATTACTACAAACAACTAAATAAAGAATGAATAAAATAAAATTAGTACTTAGGGCGGAGCGGCGACTAAAGGTTTAATCTTGTCCTTGCATAGAATGATATTAGAGATGGAATTTGTTTAGTTTCAAATAATAATTGTAGGTTAAATGCTTCAAATTGATGAATGTAGTTTACAAATAATACTTAATTAGCTCCTCTTGAGAATTGAGATTCATCATTCCCTCCTCGTTTATCAATAAAAAAAATTTATAATAAATGAAGAAGACTCATATGTCCTCCATTCATTGATGTCAATGGGGACCGATCTCACAACCTCTCACAACACATGGATTTGTGTGCATCACACTCAACCAACTAGGCTATGGGCCCATTGACAATAATTTATCCATGACTTTTTGAAGTTGATGGCTCCTATTAAAAATAAATAAATCCCGCAAATTAATTCACCAAATTTAAGGTTCTTCCTATAAAATCTCGATCTTAATAAAACTCATCATAAATAATCCAATAAAAAATGAAATAAAATGTAATTAGTATTTTAGGATATTCTTTTATAATGAATGAAGAATGTATGTCTTATGTCCATTAATATTAATGAGAATAAAATCACAATTTCTCAAAATATATGATTTTTTGTGTTTTACACTCAACCAACCAAATCAAAAATTTATTGACAATTATTACTTTAGATTGAGTGGCGTTTAAATATTTTTTGGTCCAATGTCTTACGAGCATTTTATGTTATCTATTATTAATGTTAACATATTATAAATTAGTGATGTGTTAATTAAACGTGTCAATTAACATTTAATTGATTTAATTACAAATGCTAATAAATTTAATTTGTCATCTCATCAAGGATATTGTGATGATTTTGGACGTCAATTATATTATTTTTTTCATATATGAGTATAATTTGAATTGCAATAGAATCAAAATAAATAAAATAAATAAAAGAGGCATGAGAGGTGTCACCATGTGGTGACATGTACGAAATTATAAGTATTGAAGTATATTTTTTTTACAGTCGAATTTATTTACAATTGTCCTTTAAATCTTTCCCAACAACCAAATTTTGTATGCCAATTATTTCTTTTTTAATACTAACAGGCATTTTTAAATGACAATATACTATTTTATATATCCAATATAATGTTTTGAATACTAGCTTACTTTTTAGCTGCCAATCACAGACTTTCAATATGCCATTTAAATTATTTAACACCAATATATTTTATATGTCCATTATATTTTTGTATATAGATATATTTTAAAATTTCATAATGTCATTTTATATGTGAAGTATAAACTTATCAATATGAGTATACCTTAATTTCCCCACTTTACCTTTTACTAATTTTTTCCTGTGCAATTAAGCGAGAGTCTTCAAGTTTGCCTTCGAGTCTTTTATTTTTTTCTCGGTGCAATTACGCAATAACGAAATACAGACAAATAATTTTAGAAAATATTGTGATAACATAATACAAACCATCAATTATCTTTAGAGATGTCAATGGGTCAGGTAGAAATCCGAACCCGCGGGAACCCGATCCGAACGGATCGGGTAATACCCGTTCCAGGTTCGGAGAAATTTGTTTACCCGTTAGCCGAACCCGAACCCGAAAAATCTCCGAAAAATACCCGAAAACATCCTATAATGTGAAAATTTTGGATGTTTTTATGGATTAATTATTTGTAATATTTGAATTTTTAATGAAATTTTTTAATGTATTTGTACAAGTTGTTTGTTTTATGTATTTAAAATTGTTGATAATTTTACGTATTTGTATAATATTTTTTTATTTTTTAGATTTTTTATTAATAATTTTCGGGTAACGAATTTGGGTTCGGATAAACCCGTTATACGCAGGTTCGGGTTTGAGTATGCTTTTTTACCCGATGGTATTTTTGGTTCGGATTCGGATAATACGCGAAAATTCGGGTTCAGATATGGAGAAGGTTTATCCGAACCCGACCTGTTCCGTTGACATCCCTAGAGGCAAAAGAGGTCATTATTATAATTGGGTGTGCTTTTTGTACCAAGTTCTGGTACATTGTTGGATGATGTAGAAATAACTAAAATTTCAAGCAATTGAGTCTTTTACATGACTACATCAGATATAAAAAAACCCCAATTTTCTCATTGATGGATCCACTTACAAATCATTTTTGCTCGTGTTTATCTCACCGTTGGATTCATAAAAAGATTCGTGCTGTGATTAGGAAACACATGCTTCCGTCAGTTCCGCTTTCTCCGTCAATTTCGTTGATTCCCGTTAACCTCGTTTGCACACTCTTGCTTTGTTCTCTCTCGTATCTCTTTCTCTCTCTCTCCGTGTTGAACTCACTCGATCCAAAGCCAAAGAAACTAATCGACATCTCCCTCCCTCCATTCTCATTATCTCTCATGTATCTTCCCCTATCTATTGTCTAAGTCTCTCTCTGGGTTTGGGCAAAAGATTCTGATTGAAGCAACGAAAGAGGGTTGCTGTGAGAAGACCCGTCGACACTGTACCCAATCCTGACGAAAGTCTGTGTCGATTGGATGAATTGGCTACGAATTGGATGAATGATCTCTGTGTTGAATGAATTTCAACTATAGATTGAATGCGCCAGGTTTGAATTAGCAATCAATTGAAATGGATCAGGTATAATTTAGCAATCAATTGCAATGAATTAGGTCTGAATTAGCTACGAATTTGTAGGAGCAAATTTATGCCAATTAAGACTGGATTTTATGCAATCATTTGTTCATCAATCCCGAATTTGGCTGTCAAATTCTGAATTCATGTTTCGATAAAATCTCCAAAAATATTAGTCGTTCTTTTATATTTCTTTTAATCTTTGTAGGAGCCATGATAAATAGGGTTAAGGAGCTTCATGCAATTCTTCTACTGCTTGTGATCTTTTCGAGAAGAAGAATTAATTTCAGCTTTTCTTCACACTTTTTGCTTGTAATTCTTTCTCCTTCTCATAATTATTTTCCTTAAATTATCCACATATTTTACTTCATTTCTTTACTTGTAAGAATATTTGTTAATACAAATGTTTGTTGTTACTGAATTCTAGTTGGAGGAGTGTTCATGGCAGAGAGAACAAGCACTTTCTTAAAGGAGATTGGGAAGAAATTTTAAAGCCAAATTTATTTCGACTCGCAGGGGATATTCATTTCGGTCTTCTGGTCGGGCCCACTCGTCATTTTCATCGTGCTCATTATTGTAAGTTATTCATTCGATTACTTATTTAGCATAAATAAAAGAAATAATTAAATATTAGGCGGAATTTCATGTGTTGGTTATATTAGAAAACATCAAATATAGAATATTATTTGCAAGTATAAAAGTAACGGAATATTATAAAATGTAGAATATTTATTTACAAGTATAAAAGTAACTTAATAATTAAAATGTAGAATATTTATTTACATGTACAAGTAACGAAATAATATAAAATGTTGAATATTTATTTACAAGTAACAAAAGGTAATAATATAAATATTAACAGATTATCGTCCTAATGCGTGGCCAAACAACTAAAGATTCTTCGAAAGAAGCCCGTCCTTGCGCCTGTAATGGCAGGGCCTGGGCTGTTATCCTCTTCCGGCGGCGCACTAACCTCTCCCAAAAATGGACTGGATACAAATCCGCCACCTGGCGTCCTCCGAATGGTCAGGCCTGCCGGTTCCCCTCCGGACCCCTCTCCATTACTTATCGGTATTGCTCGCCGACAAACTGGACACGAATTGCGAAGCGAGAGCCACGGCATGATGCAGTCATGATGGTAAAGATGGTTGCATGCCGTCTGACGAGCTTCGCACCCAAGCTCAAAAGGCTCCGTGCAAACCGCACAATGAGACTTCGACTCTATATGGCCGGAGGAGATGGTTATGGTCGGCATGGATGCGATTGAGGGTTTCCATGGAGCGAGGTTTCGAATCCCGTTATCCTCCAAAAGTCGTTCTAGGAACCCGGTGTTCAGAAAGAAGTCTGAAATGGCATCGGGTAACGGGTGCAGACCCGTTCCGTCTTCGCCATGGTAGAAAAAATCGTAGTTTGTTCCCCCCGTTGCGGGTCCCTCTCGTCCAAGTACCAGTATCGGGTTGAAGGGGGTATTCACATGGCATGCATTTGCACGTTGTAAATTGCGGACCCCGCGTCGCAGGAACGCACGGCTGCGAGAAACGAGTGTTGTGCGCGATGCTTCTGACATGTTATTAATGCTTGATAGCAAATTATTGCTGTTTGCTTGATAACGAATAATACATTCGAAATGAATTGCACTGATACATTCATATAAGAAGCTTGATATCAAACTACACATTTCTATATTTCGATTTTGTTTCAGACCTAACACCCCACACTTAACAACTGACGACGAGATCAACCTATTTTTGGAAAATCACTACATCATTTTCCTTACGCAGCTGATTACACTGTAAGTCGATTTTACACAAAGGTCCCTGCATTTTTCGCTTTAAAGATTATTTTTGGTTTACTCATGAATTTACAGACTATTTTTTGTTTTGAATTTGCAGGGACTATTTTGCAATTTTGAGGGACTTTTGTAACAGTATGTTAATTGGAGTATTTATTATTAAAAATAAAGTCTGTTTTCTAATCATATGTTAATTGGAATATTATTAAAAAAATTATTTCTTATTTCATATTCATTCTAGATACTTGTGTAATTGGAGTATATTTAGTTGGTGTATTATTAAAACAACATCATCATTGTTACAAAATAAAAAAAAAAACATTATAATATTTTTTTTATTAGTAATTGTGTTGTGCTATGATAAACTTTAAGTTTTAGACATAAAAATAAGACTAAAAACATTTCGTAAAGAAATATCAAATTTAACATTTTCTCTACGAAGATTTTATAATATACACTTTTTACATGTTTAGAGTTAAATTTCAACAATGCAAAACCGTTACATGATCATAATTTCAACAACATAAACTCAATATATCATTAATATCAAAATTTAAGCATATAATCTTACCAAAAATTATATTTGTCCCTTCTAATATCCTCTCAATATATTGATGTGTTGTCAGTATTAAATAAATGCATTGAATGTTTAACATTTGAAATAATAAATTGACAAACGGTATTAATTAGGTGGCAAACAATATTAATTAGACGGGAAACCACATTGATTAGGTGGTAAACCAAATTATTAAAACATGATTTGTTTTATTTAATATTTTTGTTATATTTAATTTAACCCATGACAAGTCATATTTATATGAATAATTTTTTATTATTTTATTTTCAATCTTTTTTAAAAGTAAATATTTTCATTTTCATTTTACTTATTTTCGCGCAATAAATATTTTTATTTTTTTTGTTATATTTTTGTTTATTTTTTATGATATTTTATTCATGTGTATCCGTTTAACACATGTTAAATAATATATTAATTCAGTCTAATTTTTATTTTCTAAATTTATATATTTGAATTCGATTAATTATAGATGGTGGTAAATAAAATAATTAAAAATATTAAATAAGTTAATGATGTGTGAAACGGTAGATCATTTTTCTCCTTTTTTTCCTATATATATGATGCGAAAAATTAAATGATCTTGATTTATCACTACATTTAATTTGGTCACAACTATCATAGTGCATTTTAAGGGGATGTATATCATCGCTATGTCCTATCGGATACGATGCTCATGTTCATGCAACATAATAAATATGAATTTTCAAATTTAACAAAAAAAAGCAATTGAACATGATAAACCCCCCATTAAATAATCGTATCCTATTGTTTTTTTTAGAGAATAAATATAAATATGAAACCCAATAAATAATAATACATCTAAATCTACAAAAAAGCAATAAATTCCGCTCAATAAAATATATTTAGAAATTAAGATTTCATAACCAAAGCAGTTGAACATGTAAATTCTCAAATTTTAACAGGACATGAAATCAGAGCTCATCACCATGAAGGATACAGAAATTAGAAACTTTTGGAAGAAAAATCAATCAAGATTAATACAAAAATCGATGCAATAATCATACAAGAACCAACAAAGATAACTCCAAATTTATAAATAAGCCATTAAAAATTAGTTCCAAACTGGACTTCCTAAAAACAGCAAACATTAAAATATCTAAAAACAGCAAACATCGATGCAATAATCTTAAAACCCTAGCTTGGTGCGGCGCCAGTGTCTGCGCTTAGCATTGTACCTGAATCAAATTGTTTTAACACATATAAATGATTTATTTTAGTGCTAGTTAAATTACAAAAGTGAAAACTCAGTACAAATAAAATTAAAATAGAGAATAAATCTGCTGAAAAAATTTCATTGACATTTACAATAACTATTAACAATTACAATTGCGAATACGATGTTTACTTTAAAACTCAAAACACACAATGCCAACGAGATTTGGAGAGTTATGAATCGAATTTGATATCTACTGACGAAATCGTAAAAAAAAAAAAAAAAAAAAAATATATATATATATATATAAGAAATTTACCTTATGGTGTTGTCAGTACGCATGCCAATCCAATGAGGGATGGGGCGATTCTGCCTCATCTTCTTCGCCAATTTCTTCTTTATAATAAATGTCTTGTGCGACGGCTGAAATTTCGCAAAACAAACCGAAAAATTAATCACAAATCCAAATCACAGAAATTCAAACAATCAAATCAAACTGAAATCAAAGATAGGCACAATAATCACAATCATTTTTCATGTTAACATGGGTAACCATGATGGAATGACTAGATTCCGCTCATGGGATTGTAGTGCCTTGGAAACGGCCTACTGCAATCGTTAAACGAACATACACGGTCACACAACGAGTCGTACTATGTAACTATGTCGGGTTTGATTGCAAGTTATTGCACATGGGGTGTGCATGACTTTAGCGTATATGATACACTGGCTAGATTCTCTGATATAGTGTATATGTGATATACATTAGTACTTTTTAGGTAGATCTGAAACTGAGCGGGAGACTGAAGGAAATACAGATTTGGATCAACGCTAAAATGATACGTAGAAGGACAAACGAACGTACGCGTTCGTACGTTCGTGGGCATAAGACAGTTTTCGTAAAACTGACATAATTTTCAGATAACGACTCCAATTTGAATGGTTCAAATTCGGTTAGATAGAAAATGAGATTATGTAGAACTTTAATGAAGAAATATATTTCATTCGAGCGAAGTATCAATGTCGTTTTAATGGAATATCAAAAGGGTGCGACAGTTTGACATACAGTTAGTAAAACCGTCATAACTTTCGCATACGAACTCTAATTGAGATGGGCCAAATTAGGTTGGAAAAATAATACGATTATCTACAACTTTCGTGAAGGTTTGAAGTCGGTTGGAACGATTTAACAATTTCGTTTCAACATAATACTGAAAAGGTGTATGCAGTTTCTGTTTGAAAATGTGTATATTATATATACATACATTTTGGCCCATCATTATCATATGTTGTATAAATAGGATGTTTCTCTCTCTCTCTCTCTCTCTCTCTCTCTCTCTCTCTCTCTCTCTCTCTAACAATACAATTCAGATAAATTAAAGTCTAATTCAGTCCAGATATTAGAGAGACTCTTATCACGTGTTGAAAGAGTGCAAAGAGAAAGAGAGAAAGAGAAAAGTTGTTTTCTTAGGCTAGAGAATCGAAAGCCATCATGCATGTTCGCCAATGCATCGTGTAGGCAGGTGCATCCCGACCGAGGTGCTACGACTCACGGTGGATACGGGTAGAGGAGCGACACTTGTGGCTCTTCGTTTGTGATCAAACCGGAGAAGTAAACGAGTAAAAGGCTGTGGAAGCGTGTGGACATGGGACGCATGAAGACAACTGGAGACGTGTCAAGACGGTGGGAGACGTGTTGTATGGTACGCACGGGCTAGTCACCAACGTGACACCGAAGAAGAGAAGGATGCGAGCGATCAACCCGTCGTGCGTGATCAATTTCACGCTGGTAATCGTCTATCCTACTTTACATCGTACCCTCGATATCGAAGCGTGATCTCGAAATTTGGGAACCGGACCAGGCTTACATATCCTCTGCGCGGGCCCGGAGTTAGGATAATTCCCTTCATCCACATATTAGAAAAGGGTACAATATTAATTATTAATTATTAATTATTAATTATACGTATTCAATACTCTTTAATTTCTTATTTCTTTTCTGGTGCAGACAATCAATATGTATAGAGGGCATATAAACGGACATCATATATCACTACACCGTGTGGTTTATTTGAGATTATGGTGTATTTGTTGGACTGAAATGAATAGTTCCTAGATTGAAATCTATACTTGTAAAAATTAGATTTGGAATATTTCACAATTAATTTTGGGAAAAACAAATTAATGATAATTAATATATTATGATTAAATTGATGAAAATCTATAATTGTACAAATTAGAATTGGAATATTTCACAATTAATGTGGGAAATAACAAATTAGTGATAATTAATTTATTATCATTAAAAAAATCTATAATTGTCTAAATTAGAATTGGAATATTATTTTTTAATAGATGTTAATTGAATAACAGGGCATTGTGGAATATTTGAAATATGAATATTATTGTTTACAAAAATGGAACTAAAAATGGAAAACAAATTACAAGAATTTATTAATGTAAAAGCCATCTATAACTAATCCAAGAATAATTAACAATAAATTTAAATTATCTTCCGTAATTGTTTCCCTAAACTTGTGAAATAATTAAAATTTAAATAACTAAAAGTTTCGGATAAAAAAAATGATGAAAATAATGTAACAAAATTCTTATTCATGAGCCCCAAACCCCCCCAATGCACAAATACATGCTTACAAGCCCGCATGAATTAATTGAAACTATAATCAGTCAATAGGGAGATATAGAAATGATGAGTCTTGCTAAATTATTATAAGATCACGTGAATTTAATCTTTTTCTGAAATTGGATCCTATCCCGTTAATGTATGCAAGAATATCAATTCACACAAATTTGTATGCAGTCCAATTCCACATCATGGTGAAAAATATGGGTACATATATATTAACAACGCTCACAGGAGACACGATGGAGGCAAAAACTGGGAGATACATATGAATTAACAATGTTGACGTCAGCGAACAATTTCCCATTATAATATAAGGTTGATTTTTTAAATGCATAGTGTATTTCTTGAAATGTCAATATGCATCTTCTATATCTATGACGTTGATTTTTTGTATATACTAGCAATAGCCCGCTAAACAATTGTGCGGGACATCGTATCTTTATTTTACATGTTTTTGTATAATTTGATATGTTGTGCGGATACTTCAAAAAATTGAATTTATCCGTATCGTATCATAAATCTTATGTTAAATTGCCGTATCGCCATATCCGATACGTGACGTCATATCGTCGTATCGGCGTATCCGTGCAACACATATAATTTGTTTAAATGGAATTTGCGTGGGTACGTTTAAATTCAATTATATAATCATAATATTTCGCAAATATATTGACGTAAATAAATATATTATAATTATAAATGTTCATGAAATTTGTCTATCATTAATACATGAATTATAATTAATAATGATTCATTAAATTGGTTCACCATTAGAAATACACACAAAATACATAAAATATATCATGTTATAATTCAAACGAAATTAATGTTTCAAAACAAATAAAAGAAAATCGTGAATAATACACATAAAACCGAAATATATATTTAAAATGTCATCCATTAAAATAAAAATATTAATTTTTTAAAATAAAGAACACAATTATAAATTATACCATAAAAATTAACAATTGAGTCATTGTTTCATAAGAAGATTATGTATAGAGTCCTAATAACACAAAATTAACATTCTTGATGAGGCAACAAGAGAGAATTAAGTAGGTTGATTAGTATTATGGATTTACTCAATTAACTATTTAATTGATCGTTTAATTGAATTGACACGTCAATTAAACATTTTTTTTGTTTATACAAACTGAGCAGCAACTTTTATAATTTATAATAATAATAATAAAGAAATCTTCTTTCACATGAATATTGTAAACACAAAAAGTTTTTGCTTTCTCGGTTAAGTCACATTTTCTATCATGGTGTTGTTAGTTAAGTCATGTATTTTTCGTTGGTCAAGCCTTTGTTACACATTAGAAGAATAAAAAAATAATATGTCATTGATTTATTTATGACATGAAACAAATATAGTAATAGTAAAATGCCTAATACATGAAACAAATAGAGTAAAACTAATTATCAAAACAAAGAAAATATGTAAATGATTTTGTAATGAGAAAATATTATGCATTTCATATGTACAACAACAACATAAAAGAGACTCGGCGGATTGATTATTTTATAAATTTTAATTGTATGATATATGTTTATTAAATACAATATGTTATATATTTTTTGTATGTATGATATAACTTTATTTGTTAAATATATATTTTGAGATGTATCATAAATATTTACATTTTAGATGTATCATATATACTTCATTCTAATGCAATACATGTAATAGTTTTTTTATATTGTGTGATATACATGTATGTATGTGTAATATACATTTTAATATATAATTTGAGTAACATTTTCTATATTTTTCTGAATTCCATAATATTTTTTGTATAATCATTTATATCTTTGTGGAGTATGCATTTGAAATGCACACATTCAGTTAAAATTTGACAAATACGATCAAAATTAAAAAAAACGGTCACGTATCACATTCCTATTGATGATACATGAGACTATGCACCCATGAAATAGGAATGTTAGTGAACATAACTCGATCGAATCAAATCATATTCGAGTTCGGTTCGAAACTTATCGAACATTTTTCGATTCGGCTCGTTATCAAGTTTCGAATAGTTCGGTTCGTTCGATATTTGTTCGAGAACTCACAAAAATTCATGTTCAATTTATTTTTGATATTTAATTAATAACCTTGTAAATAAAAAACCTTAAAAACCTTAAAAACATGAACTTGTAAATAAAAGAAACGAATACAAAAATATACCAGTGAATAATTTTGTCATTGGAAAAGAAACAAGCTTATTGAGGCTCAGTATTTATATTAGCTTTTAACATGAGTTTTAATTTTAATTGTATTCAAATTCAAATTCAAATTCGGTTCATTAGTTATATGGGCTCTGAAAATAATTATTGGGCCAATGATAAAATTATATGGGCTTCGTGGCCCAATTCGTGGATCCATTTCGTGCGTCGTCTGGTCACTGACCAGTCACCAGTCGTCTCGTCTCCAATCAACTCAGCTCCCGAATCAGAAGGCGAATTGAGATCGGAGAAGATAGAACGATGGTGAGGAAGGCGAAGGTCGAGTTCGATGAGACGGCGCCGGATATCGATCTGGCGAATCCTTATGCCGATCCGGTGGCGATGCTGGATTACCGCGAGCATCTGGTGAGGGAGAAGTGGATCCAGATCGAGACGGCGAAGATCCTCCGCGAGCGGGTCCGCTGGTGCTACCGCGTCGAAGGCGTCAATCATCTTCAGAAATGTCGCCATCTCGCTGAGCAGTACATGGAGGCCACTCGTGGTATTGGATGGGGCAAGGATCATCGCCCACACACGCTCCATGGTTAGTCAAATACTCTCTCTTCCCTTAAAGTTTATACCTTTTGTCTGATTTTGCATAGAGAAGCTTCTGAGTAATGTTCAAGAAACTTCGATTTTTGCTATACAAACACCTCAAATTAATCTTTGCAAAATCGTAAATTTGTTATACAAGAAAAGTTCGAATTGATAATTGATAATTCTATTTACTGTGTATAACTCTATACTTGTTGAAAGTTTTGATAAATTATAAGAAACTAGAAATTTGTTCGAATTTACACACTTACACCTAATTCCTTCCCCAATACATAGAACAGTAATGCACAACAAATTCATCCCCAATTTCGAAGTTCGATTACAAATTTCATAAATTGGCCTTCGTTCTCTGTACCTTCTTTCAATTTGTTCTTGATTCCAAGAATTGCATAACAATTGTGATTATTTTGTCTAAGATATTTTGATTAGCTTCTTTAATACTCTGATGCTACTACTTGGTTGTCTTTCGATTGAACACGTGTCCTTTAACCTTCAAGGGATAAATCTGATATTTCCAGTTTTACATAAGATAAATTGGATTTTATTTATTTATTGTAGGGCCAAAGAAGGAGGCGGAAGTGGAGGAGAGTTAAATTTCAGTTGTGCAATCTCAGGTAATTTTGTAATTTTCTGAACTTTATTTTGCAACTTAATCATAATTTATAGTATTTTTTATGTTTTCTCCTATAATAATAATAATAATTCAGGAGTTCATTAACAAACCCCACTTAATTTTCATTTACAGGTGATATGACTCTTTGAAGACTGTCCACGTGTCATTCTTCACTAGTTATATGATATCCCCTTTTTTTTCCCTCGAATTTCTCTCTTGAATAGCAAAACAATATGTAATAACGCATTGAGATATTAACTTGTTCTCTTTGGTTACGAGTTTTATTTTCCTATGTTCTTGTTTTTCTTTTAAAAAAACCCTTGGATATTAATTGAATATTGAATATACTACTAAAACTGGATTCTTGGGATCTCAAAAAACCATATAGACGAACTTTAAAATCCCGCACACTCAAATTCTACAAACACAAATATTAAAACATAAAATCCGGTAAAAACTAAGTACATACAAGTATATAACAACATCACATTTTTGGCTCTGACGAAAGGAGACCCATTTGCTCGGTTAAATTCTCCACATGCCCCTCATTGTTATTGATATTCGATTCGGTCTCCTCGTTATCTCCACAAATAGTACTCGTATTCAAAAATTGCTCCCAAAACGAATCGATGATTCCAGGCAATTTGTGATCGTCTTCTCCGTACATCAGCTCGTCAGTGTCGATCGGGACCGCCTCGTCAGAGTCTTCCATTATCGGGTTCAGAAACAGGTCCGGATCTGGGTTCATTAATCCGTTCTCAATGTCTTGTAAAGTCTGGAATTCAACTCCTAAATTGGAGTCTATCCCGGAAATGAATTCCGGGTTTTCAACTGCAGATTGAATCTCAGGAGAAGCAGCGCATATTGCAGAGAATGCTGAGCTGGCAGGTGCCACCTCAGCCAAAGTGACCCCAGAACTCCTATTAGGGTTAGAGTCAGAATTAGGGTTTTCCAGGAAAAACCCTGAACCCTCGACTCGTGGATTAGGGTTAGGATTAGGGTTTTCGATCAAAAAGCCTGAACCCTCGACACGTGGATTAGGGTTAGGGTTTGTGGAATCCATACTCATGATTTTCATGAGCATGGCTTTTGCGGCCTCGTTGATCAAGGGTTGGAATTTTATGATTTGGCCATTTTCGGTGAAATTAGGGTTAGGGATTGTGGGGTCCGCTACTACCCCTTGTTTGGGGAGGCGACGTTTTTTCGTCACGTTGGCGATTCGACGGTTCGGGTCGTTTTGTTGCACGAATTGGGCCAAAAATCCTGTTTTGAAGTATAATAATAATTATAAATATTAAATAATAATGAATATAATAATCATGAATATAAAATGAGAAAATTAATTACCTGGGCTCTGCATGGCTTTTGCGAGAAACGACATCATTTGTTGTTGGCGCAACTCCATTCCCTATTTAAGAGATAATCATGATGAATATATAATTTGAAAATTACGTGGATACCCCTACGAAAATTCAGAAATATCACTAATTACCAAACCAATTTCTTTTAGATGGTATTAATATGGGAAATTTGCAAAAAAAGACCCTGTATTATTGAAAATTGCATAAAAGATTGATCTTGCCATTACGTGGATACATGCAAGGGCTTTTTTGCAAATTTCCCCAATATTAATAAAACTTCACGTACCTGAAGACGTTTCCCTAGGGTTTGTAACTGATGATCAGTAGATTGTTGTTGTTGTCTCAGCCTCACTAATTCTTGCATCAACACATTCTTATCTCTCTTTAACCTCTCAATTTCCTCCTCCAGTCCGAATTTCCCAACCTCGACACAAGAGGCCACGTTAGGGTTTTGAGAGGCATTCTGATTCTGAATGTGATTTTGAACATGATTATGGTGATTGTTGTTGTTAGCTTGGTGAACGTGGGGCCCGCTCGAATTACTTTGAGAGTGAGAGGATTTTCGGCGACTAATTGTTTTCAAGAGATGTTTTTGCCCTCTTAAGAAGCCTTCGTTTGCAAATTCCCATCTGTCTGGATCTATTTTCCTAAATCCCTGCATAAAATGAGGAAATTAATGATGATTTAATTATATAATAGTAATTAGAATACTGGATTATTGTTAATTTCGATGAATTTGGATTTATTGAGTCTGATTTGCTCAAGCTTGCTATGGATTGTCCCAAATTCAAAATCAAATGAATCAAGTGATAAGAGGAAAATGAGAGAGAGAGAGAGAGAGAGAGAGAGAGAGAGAGAGAGAGAGAGAGAGAGAGAGAGAGAGAGAGAGAGAGAGAGAATAAACGTACGTAAGTATTGAGCTGACGAACAAATGACGAGAAATTGTTATGCTTGAAATACTTTGGCAAAAGATCTCTGGCGAATTCAGGGGTATTCCACACTACGAAGCTGTTATTGCCGGCTCCCCAAGAAACAATCGCGTCGGTAGACGGATCGTCGACCATCTCGTAGGTCTTGCTGAGAAACGGCGGCGGTCCAGCAGCCGCAATCGCGGCCGGAGACGGAGAAACTCCGTTCACCGGTGCCGATGAGGAAGACGATCCGCCGGAGCTGGGAGGAGGCGAAGGGGCGTTTGATTCCATGGGAAATTAGGGTTTCAGATTGGATTTAATTTGAGATTTAGGATTTGAAGAACTAGGGTTTAAGATTTGATCGAGAGAGGAAAAGAAAGAGAAACATTTTGATCTCTCGAGGAAAAGAAAACAAACGATGTTGGTGATATTACACTACCGAGTTTTTTGTTTTTTGTTTTTGTGAAATGTCCGAAAACCCCAACTTGAATATTAAGAAAACGGAAATTTTTGTATATGGACGAAATAAGTTTGATAATTTGCAAAATGGACAACAAAGTTTGGTAATTTGCGTTATAACACTCTCGACAATTGAAATGTCGAGAGTTTTGAATCTGGTCGACAATTGAAATGTCGAGAGGGTTAATGACTGTTAAGTGGATGATTAAAGGTCTCGACAATTGAAATGTCGAGCATTAAAAAGCTTTGCAAAATTCTCCACAATTGAAATGTCGAGACACTGTTCATTCTCAACAATTGAAATGTCGAGACACTGTTCATTCTCCACTTCAGAAAAAATGGGTTTAGGGCATGTTTGATTTGAGGGATTTAGGTGGAGATGTATTTCAAAATACGGAATAAGCTCGAAATCATTTGTTTGATTTGGTGTATTTGAGGGTGGAGATGGATTTGAGGGTGGATGATGAAATACACCAAAATAATTGGTATTCCAAAATACATGGATAAGCTATATCCATGTATTTCATTATAAAATTATAAAATTATTTTTCCAAAATATATAAATAAATAATGATAAATATTATATTATATTATATTATAAAATAATAATATAATATTATATACTATTATATAATGTAATATTATTTAATATAATATTATATAATACAATATATTATAAAAATAATATAATATAATATAATACAATGTAATATAATATAAAATAATATTATATAATAATATAATATAATATAATAATATATTAAAGTATAATATAATATATATAAAATAATAAAAAAATATAAGCATATGTATTATATGAATATAATATATATATATATATATATATATATATATATATATATATATATATATATATATATATATATATATATATATATATATATATATATATATATATATATATATATATATATATATATATATATATATATATATATATAATACAATATGATATAATATGATAATAATAATAATAATAATAATATATATAATAATAATAATAATATATATAAAATAATAAAAAAATATAATCATATGTATTATATGAATATAATATTATATAATTTAAATATTATATAATTTAATAATAATATAATATATATAAAATAATAAAAATAATAATAATAATAATAATAATACATTTATTTCACATATCCATGTACATCAAAATCCCTCAAATGAAACAGGCTCTTAGTTTGGTAATTTACGTCCGTGAAAGAAGTATTCCTCAATGAACAGTGTCTCGACATTTCAATTGTGGAGAATGAACAGTGTCTCGACATTTCAATTGTGGAGAATTTTACAAAGCTTTTTAATGCTCGACATTTCAATTGTCGAGACCTTTAATCATCCACTTAACAGCCATTAACCCTCTCGACATTTCAATTGTCGACCAGATTCAAAACTCTCGACATTTCAATTGTCGAGAGTGTTATAACGCAAATTACCAAACTTTGTTGTCCATTTTGCAAATTACCAAACTTATTTCGTCCATATATAAAAATTTCCCTTAAGAAAATCCCCAATCATTTAAAATTTCCTCAAAAAATTCATATATATTTTCTTTCGTTCATAATTCCATGACTTTTCGAAATATTAGCAGAATTTTTTAATTTTTTATATTTTTAAATATGATCATTTTGTATCTATAAATCCTCATAATTTTAAAAATAATATATGATTTTAACAATGTTATATGAAAATATATAAATTTATAAAAATTGTACAGAATATATAATAATGTTTTTCATGAATATATAATCATTTAGATAATTTTTTTTATTTTTTTATACATACTGGTACAAAATAATTTGGGAAAAAGAAAATGATTGTTGTTTAAATATTTTTTATTTCACACCATTTATTAAAAGGATACACTGAAAAATAAACTTATGATTTTAATATAAAAAGTTCACGGTTTTTGAAATAATAAATAAATATTCTCTTTTTTTTTTACAAGCCCTTAGGCAAAATAATAAATAAATATTAATAATATTATATAAAATACAAAAGAGCATATAATAATTGTTAAAAAAATTATAACATTATAATAATTTTTTTATTTATATTTGTACAAAATATTTTTTATTTCTCCCTTTTTATTCAAACAAAATACCACAAATTACAGAAATATCAAACGATTAGGTTTTTTTTGTTAATATTCATAAATGTTACATAATTTCATAATAATGATAAAAGTGAGGCGGGGTTTCATGGGTATTTTTTCACACGAGCCCGAGCAAAATATCGAAATATTATAAAGTACCATTTATATATTTTCTTTGTTTTGATAATTAATCTTATTATATTTTTCATATATTTTTTGGCATATTAAATAATCCACCATGCCCCAAATATTTAAGGATTTTATTCGTGTGTTTATGTGATGGTATTGTTTTAATTTTTTCACACGAGCTGCAACCCCCCCCCCCCCCCCCCCCCCTCCTTAGATTTTTGAGCGGTAGTATATATATGTGATTATCCTAGTGTATTTTACGATAGAACTGAAATTTTTTAAGCAGCATTGATTTGGGACAAAATCCGTCACTTAACATGATCCTTACGGTTTTGCATGTGGGACGCCTTGGATATCAAATATTGAAACATTTAAATATTATAAGCACTGAAATTCTCTAATATTTTTTCTTAAAAAAAGAGCAAATGTATTATTAATGACAAAATATAAAATAATATATTATTGACTTATATTTGAAATTTTTAATCCCTCAATTTAACTTTCATTTTTTATTTATATTATTAACTTATATTTGATTTGATTTATTTATTTATATTATTTGAAACATTTACATTTCTTGATCTTGTGTATGTTGATTTGTGTCCAAGTGTATTATAGGTATTTAGTATCTATTTATTAATTATTAATTAGGGTATTTTTTGGACCAATCAATACAATCAAATCGACAATGGTTTAGGCATGACTTCGAGGTCAAGAGATGGATGCTTTTGATGCACAACGTCGTTAATATGGGCCGTATCAGTGGCATTGCGAGTCTCTCGGGCATTGCGAGTCGCTCGGAGATGGAGACTTTTGACTTGCTGGGAGTGGTAACTTAGGAGCGAATGACATGAGCAGTTGAAAAAGAAAGAGAAGATGGTTTTTGGGGAAGAAGGGTATTTTGGTCCTTTAGAGTTGTAATTAGTGATATAATTAATGTTAATAATTATAAATTGTAGTTAATTAGATGATAAGTTAATTGTTTATATAAATTTGATATGGTATTAGTTTGGACTAATATGATAAGTTTTGGTGTTGGAAAGGACAAATTTGGTATTTTTTTTGTTTTTGTTTTCATAGTATCTGATGTTATCATTTTGAGAGGGATAAATTTGACATTTTGAGTTATTTCTCTCAAATCTCTTCAAAGTTTTCTATATCACGAATTAGTGATTAATCACTCTGATGATTAATAAAAACCAATGATTTAAATTGCGGCACGATTGCGCCGCCATAACGCAAATCACAATAAATATTTATAAAACGCAACACCGCAACCTCTTAAATATCGCCGCAATATCGCCTCAATATCGCGCAATATCGGTGATTATATGTAAATTACCCTCCAAACGCAATGAACCGTTATATCGCAATTTAAAACATTGATAAAAACACACTACATTAACAATTAATTAATATTGATTATTAACTGTTAATACATACATACTTTAATTATATATTAATTAATTATTAATAAAATATACTTTTTCTAATTACCATGATAATTAATCGCAAATTCGTGATATAAAAATATTGGGAGAAAATTTGACGGACATAGTAAATGGCTCCATCTGAAATTGTCCCTAGTTTTTTTTTCCTTGTGTGTAAATGAGTGCTAGTTAAGGTAATATTGAGCTGAATGACTATATAAAATAGAAAACATTGTAAAGTTTGTTTTCATGTGAAACCTACTTTTAGGGGTGGATCATAGTCAGAATTTACTCTGTAATTTCTGTGAAGTCTATATAACTTTCAGGTGTGGATTATAGAATTTACTCTGAAATTTCTAAACAATAAAATAAATAATAATAAACAATCAATTAAATAATAGATCTTTACCAATGTTTTTAAAAAGCGGCCTTGTATCGCGCTATAATGGATTGATTTTTTAGCTAAACGATACATTACTTCAGATTGCTTTGTAGTGTTTTGTTTGGTTGCAACGATATAGTGTGATGATATAACATGAAATGTACAAATGTAGCGGTGTTATAGCGTGATTATAAAAATAAAATGATTAATTAAATGTGTTTATTTAAAAATATTGAGTGGAATTTATTTATGTATAATAATAATAATAATAATAATTATTATTATTATTATTATTATTATTATTAACAAAATAATAACAAAATAAAAATAATAATAACAATAAATAACAATATAACAATAATAATTATTATAATAATAATAATAATAATTAATCATAACCATACAATAATGATAGTAATAATAATAAAAAAGTGCAAATAATAACAACAATAATAATAATTATTATTATTATACTACTACTACTACAATAATAATAACAACAACAACAATTATTATTAGTAGTATAATAATAATACAATAATAAGTTTTAATATTAAAGAATAATAATAATAATAACAACAACAACAACAACAATAATAATAATAATAATAATTAGTATTATGGTATATTTAGTATTTTTTATTTTAATTAATATTTGGATGTTAATTTTATTTATATGGATATTGTACTATTATAAAAACTAATTTTAATCAAAATTCGCTACGATAGTGAAGCGCTGATATATCGTCCGCTTCCCCCTAACCGATAAATTAAACCACACAAGCTACACATCATTACACGCTATTTAAAATATTGATTTTTACAAATAAATTCTTTCAAATTGATCAATTTTCTAATGCCTATTTTTAATCCTATCAGAGGTTTACTTATCGAGTTTCATTGAAATATTTTTTTTGTCTTTCCCTTCGATTCCACAACAATATTATACAAGAGAAACAGATAATTATATATATTATATATAAGTCAACTGTTATACAAACATGTTTGATATGAGGAATTTTGATAATTATATTGCATAAATGTATTTGATAATATATGTAAATTGTTTGATTAGTTGTATTTTAAAGGAACAATTTCAGGTATGTCCCTACAAAAGTCCAAAAAATCAAATTTGTCCCTTTAAAAACGTTATTATCAAATTTACATCTTTAAAAACTCAATTATTAACAAATTTGGCCAAGACCACTTCCTCTGTTAAGTTCAACGAAAAGTTAATGAAAAGACTATTTTGCCCTCCTTCTTGTTCAATACCACGATTCCTATAGCAATGGTTGTGTGCTCTCTCCCTCGTGCCCAATTTGGAAGGGCATTTTAGTCACATTGATGAAAGATTAATTATTTTATTAAATTTAGAATTCTTTTTCAAGTTTACTTTGACGACAGTTTCTTTTAAATGGATATATTTGATGTTCTATAAGTTTCAAAGGGACATAATAGAATTTTTTTGATTTGTAGATCAAATAAGTTTGCAAATAATCAAAACAGGCAACATAGATTGATAATTTATGAAATAACACTCTCGACTTTTCAAAAATCGAGAAATGTTAGAATGATCAACTTTTGAAAAGTCGAGAATTCTTAAACTGATTTAATTACTTTTCGTGTTGAAAATCTTAATTAACAAACTTCTCCACTTTTCAAAAGTCGAGAGAAATATTTTAGTTATTTTTCATGATATGTGACTCCAATTTGCACCCACATTATTGGAATAGTAAATAATTTTCGATATATATATATATATATATATATATATATATATATATATATATATATATATATATATATATATATATATATATATATATATATATATATATATATATATGTTTGGCCAACGTGACCAACAACGTTTATTTATCACAATCTATGAATGAAAATTAAATTTGAACCGTATCGATGTAATTAATATCACTTGAGAAGGTTATAGATTCAATTTTATGAAAAATAAAAAATATATCATATTCATCATGATACGTAAAAATATTAACGGTCAATAGCATTTACGACATGATTTTTCATGAAATAAATTTTAAAATTCCAATTTTTTTGCATTGGATTTTATTTAAGTTATATACTGATGAAACTAGAAAAATATACTATTCAAATTAGCAAAATATACCGATGAATCAAATATGTTAACATGATTAAAATTGACAATAAAATAATACATTTTCAATAGTATATTTTGATAAATACAATAATATATTATGCTAATTTCAATAGTATATTTTGATCTTTGAATTTTTTTTTGAATTCTTATTAGCATTTCTCTCTCTCTCTCTCTCTCTCTCTCTCTCTCTATCTCTCTATATATATATATATATATATATATATATATATATATATATATATATATATATATCATTTTATGGTTTATCCTTATATGTATGTATCATTTTACTTCTGTTCGAACGCATCATTTTATGGTTTATCCTTATATGTATGTATCATTTTACTTCTGTTCGAACGCATATATTCGTTTATCCTTAAATGAATCATTTGATCGTTGAACGAAATGTGTATTTTCTTCAATTAGTAGGAAAATATCCCTCCAGGCTCCATAGCCTTGTATCCAACTCATAAGCTAATATCTTAGAATACACCAAACTCGTTTAGTAGACCCTAAGCCCTACAATCCACCATCGATATAGCTTAGGCCCAAGTCCTAAACCCTATTTGAAAAATCAAAATAATAATTTAAAATCAAAATAAATAAATAATAGACATAAATAAATAACAAAATAAAATAAATATTTATTACACAAAGAGTTATCTCTGTAAAACAAAACTTTTAATATATTTCATATCAAAGATATAATTTATAAAGGTATTATATATATTAATTACAAGTAACAAAATAAAAAAATATTATATATAATAAATTATATATATTTTTTAATATTATTATGCCATCATATACACATCGTATTGACTACGATAGAAACCTAATTAAGTGGTGCATTGTTCTAGACTTTAATATCCCCTTTAGGTAACTTGTATGTAGGCCGTGGGCTTTTAAAAACATCATTTTGGATTAACAATATCAATATGGTTTGTCGAGTTTTGATTACTTCTTGGAAGTTAACGTGATCTTTTGTATTTCAAATTTTATTATTGTGCAACAATTAATAATAATATTTAGTGTTGTATAATTTGTGTAATCAATCGTGTAACAAATCACAATTAATCAACAATAATTATCACGTGACAGATGTTTTTATTTATTTTATATTTTATTATTTTTTTAGCCAATAAGATAACGAATAAAAATAATGGACAAATTTAGTATTGTATAATTTTTGTAGGCAATCGTATAACAAAATACAATAATAAACAAATAAAAGGATTGTATTAAAAATATGTAAATAAATTCATATTAATTATTTATTTTCATATATAAATAAACTTATATTATATTTTAATATAATATGAATATCTAAGAAATTGATAACAATATTTATTTTAATATATAAATATAGTCATAGTATAATATGTCTTTTTCGTCTATGTGAGACGAATTGGGGCCGTAATTTTAAAAAGATATTTATGTTCCCATGTAAAGAGAAAGGAAAATACATATATTTCAATTCCGTTGTGCAAAAAATTTAAGTAGTCGTATACAAGATAATTTACATTGGTACTATGAATAATTAGTTTTCTCCAATTTCATAATATGAATAATTCATTATCAGACCAACACTTTTTTTTTTCATATTATAAAAATAAAATATGTTTATCATCTATTACAATATCATAGGATTTTATTTATAAATTCTTGTCTTCGTCAGTTTTATATTTTCCACACATAACATGATGGGTTCATGACAAATATGTTTTGAACATATTTTCTTTTTGTTTTTACAAAATAATAACAGTAAAATATGCTCCTAGTACTCCCTCGATTGGAATAACTTGAGATTAGAGATGACAATTAGACGCTCTGGTTCGAATCATTTCGGTTTGCGAGTCGTTCGATTTATCGGGTCGTTCGGATCGCAAGTCATTCGGGTTCGGATTCTTTCGATTTTCGAATTATTCGGTTTTCGGGTCATTTCGGTTCCGGCCGGGTCGTTTCTGTTGTTTTCGGATCATTCCGCATTTCTTAATTTATCCGCATTGTTTCCATTTGACGCCGATTCTTCCGACTTCATTTGCCTTTTCACCTCAGTTATCTAACAAACAAATACTATTCTCACAAATTAAAATATATTTTTCTTTATCTGTAATATATTTTTTGAAAAATAAAAATTTCGGTATAAGAGTGACCAGTTGTCATTTTACTATATTTCTTTTAAGGTTTACTTAAACATCATATATTAATATTAATAAATTTTTATAGTAAAGCTACACATAACAACTAGGGATGTCAATGGTGTGGATATTGCCCGAACCGACCCGAACCGTATCCGAAGAAATATCCGGATTCGAAAAAAATATCCGAATCCGAGTGGATCCGGATATGGATCTGGTTGCTAATTTTAGGATCCGGAACCGGATTCGATATTCGGTTTTGGTGCGGGGACCGGATCCGTGTTCCGGATCCGAGTATTTTAGTATCCGGATACTCGGAACCAGATTCGAGTATCCGGAACCGGATCCGGATACGCATATTATATATTATTTTTATATATTATATTTGATATTAGTTGAAAAATCATATACAAATTAATGATTTGTGAGTGATTTAAACTCACAATCGTAAAATTACGTTTAAATATAATCATATTTATCGTTCATGTCACAAATTATATATATTTATAGCTTAAAAGTAAGTTATGTTATGATAACATAGTATCCGTTTTAATATCCGAAAGAGAACCGTATCCATATACGTATCCGACAATATCCGAACCGTATCCGGATCCGGATAATTCCGTATCCGAAAAAAAATATGGATATGGATCTGGTATGACCACGATCCGAACCGGATCCGAACCGTTGACACCCCTAATAACAACACACTAAAAATAATCATCTGTGACCAGATGTTTAATGGCGAACGGGCTAACAAAATTTTTAACATGCTCGTCGCGTAGCACGAGTATTCTCCTAGTATATTATAATTGGGCAAATATATATTATTTTCATAGAGCTTTTAATTTTTTATTTTTTGACAAAAATGATAAATATATTTTGTACACATTTAGGCACATATAATTTGCAACATCACTTAAAATATACATTTCCTTCTTTGGAAGATATTATGTATAATCTTTTCATAACATGAAATAAAAAATTATATCTTATAATATGCAATATTTGGTACCAATTATCTTTATTCTAATTTTAATTTTAATAAAAGTATAATTATGGATCCCATATTTTTTTGTTACACTTACAAAATTGCAGAGTCTTGATTTATACTATAGTTATTATTATTTTTGTAATAAATAAAAATCAAATTATTACATATTATATATATAAAAAAACATTTCTACAACATCCAATCAATTAGAATATGAAAAATATAGTAAAATGACATTTGTTTCTTCGACATATGAAATTTAAGATGATTTAAATAAGTATATAATATATTTTTGCATACATCTCGATTTTATTTCATATATAATTTTCGAAACAATAATTATTACATTGTACTATGTGATACATCAGAAAATATTGTATTATTATGACAATATTATGCAATTGAAAACAAAACAATCACATAAATTTTGCAAAACATGGCTGTAAGAAAACATTATTATTAACCTTTACTTTACAACTGATTTTCTTTGAACGAAAATGTACAACACACAATTAATAAGATAAATATATATTTAAAACAAGTAAATTATTTTGTCTCTAAATAGAATACCATCACGTGGGCCAAAAGAAATTGAAACAGATAATTTGTCAGTGAATGGATGGACGCATTCTTCGGAAAAAGACTGAAATACATCCATCTCTTCCTCTTCTCAAATCAAATGTGTATAAATAGTTATCCCCTTCTGTTACTATGTACAAGTTGTGACAATATTCACTGAGAAATCTAATTAATTGCATTTCAGTAGAACCAGTGCACACAATTTCAGAAGAATGGGGAGAGCCAAAGCGCTTGCAAAGGATATAGCCGGGACGGCCGTGGGAGCGTGTGTTGCGATGGTTGCGGCACCACTTATTGTTGTTAATTTAGTGGTGTTCGCAACTATCAAAGTTCCTTCAAAAACAATAAAAAAAATAATTAATAGGAAAAAAAACAAGAAACAAAACAAAGCATTAGAAGCTTTGGAAAAGATCGAGACGAAAAAAGAAATCGAAACCAATATGAAGGAACGATCAGAAATTAACGAAATGGTCAATAGGGCGAGGATTTCACCAGAACACCAAATAGAAATGGAAGAGGCATTTCGGGGTATGATTCTTAATGGTGGTTTCGGCCGTGTCATTCCGTAGATAGATAGTAAAAAAGTTTTATTTGTAAATAGGGTCTTTTTGTGAAAAAGTGTATATATGGATTTTTGTTTTGCTTTAATGTAAATTATATAATATATAATATTCTATATAGAAAATTTATATATGGATCCCTCAATTATTTGAATGGATCATTTAGCCCCTCAAACTTTGTTTCAATTCATTTAACCGCCCCGATTTTTCATTTATTTTGAAATTTTTCTTCCATCCGTTAACTAATGATTTAATGATTGGATTAATTACGTGACCGTCAAATAATTCAATGACATGAGTTATATATATATATATATATATATATATATATATATATATATATATATATATGGGCTAGGCTCAATGACCAACATCCTTGTATGGCCAACGCCGGCCAACGGAGTTAATTTCTCTAAATCGATCATTGAAAATCAAAATCCACCCATATAGATATAATCAATACCATATAGATACATTGTAGAATAAATTTCGTGTGACTTTCATAATTTGATCTAACAAAAACAACAACATATTTTCACAACCGTTTATTTTGTTCAATTTTTCGATTCCCATGAAGGAAAACTCGAAATATTATGAAATTTGATCATAATCCAATCTATATAAATTAAATTGAATCCATAAAAAAAAAATTGAATTTTGCAAGTTATTTTATGATAAATCATGTCATAAATTTTTTTGACCGTTAATTATTTTACGTGTTATGATGAATAAGATAGAAATTTTTATTTTCCATGAAATTAAATCTACAACATTTATAAGTGATAAAGAACATATCCATACGGTTGAAATTTGATTTTGATATTTATATTTAGAAAAATTAGCTCCGTTGGCCGGCGTTGGCCATACAAGGGTGTTGGTCATTGAGCCTAGCCCTATATATATTATACATACATTGTATAATAAATTTTTGGTTTTGATATGTTAATAATGTTTTTCTTTCGCTTTATATGTAGCTCAAGTTTTAATGATCATTGATACTTTCATGCATCTTTTTAATCCATTTATTTTTCTAATGGCTTCATATAAATATTTTATAAATTCGCATTATGCATCTTATTAATGTCTCCTAAATTTATTCACATAAATATATTATAAGACCAAATCTTTGGGTATAGTCAATATTCAATGTCGATATATCATTATATAAAATATGATAACACCAAATATTTTTATATTTCGTAAGGGGTACACCAATTATTATTTATTGAAAATATATTATATGCTTGTTAAATTGCCTTATTATTATTATTATTATTATTATTATTATTATTATTATTATTATTATTATTATTATTATTATTATTACAAAGATGTCATATTTTAGATTTTTTTTTTAATTTTCATAAATGCTCATAAATGGAATGTAAAAATCATGGAAGGGATTTTGTGTATATATAACAACTCACTTTTGAGTTCTTTATCAAACATTATATTAGAAGATGCGACAATATATTTGATTTTGCGTATCTAGTTTTTAAACGCTCCCAAGTTCCTACACAAACTCTTCCACTACTCTCTTTAAATGTATAAAATATAAATTAATGTGACAATATATTTGATTTTGTTGATTTGGATTTGGTTCATTTTTATTGGATATTGAATCTGTTTATTTTACTTTCTAAAACTTGTTTTGATGTCCATGTTTGTTTATTAGGTTAAGCCACCTACTCCAAAGTTTAATATTCTGAAGTTTTTTCTTATCATACATGGAATGGTGATTTAAAAAAAAATGCCATCCAAGTTTAATATTTAGAACTTCCCATTAGTTGTATTTATAACATACATGTTTAATGTTTTATCATTACCACAAGATAATATTTTGCACTAGTGTATTAACATACAAGATTGCATGTGTACTTGTCAGATATTTGCAATAATTCATGCAGTATTGGGACGGAACTAAATTTAGATTTCAATTTCAATTTTCTCAGGTTAAATATTTTTGATTTATTATTTTTTAAATTGAGGAAATTTAATTTATTTATACTTTTTTCAGAAACATATGGATTTGTTTAGGAAAAGAATGGCTGCACAATTAATATTTTCAAAGGAAAATCTAAATAAACACGTTGAAGAAGAAATTAATTGTTTGTCAAATATTATACATATGTTGTATAATATATTTTTTGTTTTGATATGTTAATCATGTTTTATATAATATTAATATTTGTTTTATATGTAATTCATGTTTAATGTTTTAGTGATCATTACGACTTTCATTTATCTTTTTAATCCGCTTATCTTATTAGTGACTTTCGTTTATCTTTTCGGTATTATTATTATTATTTAAGTTCATTTTAAAAATTATGAAGACACATATCACCACAAAATATAAACGTACATAATTTCTGGTCATTTCGCTTAGGATTTCAATGATATCATAAAAAAGTAAATTTTGGAATAATGAATTTATCTCTTTCGTGTATTTGGTCATTTCTGCTATGATTCTTACAAACTTTTTTATGAAAATAGTAAAATATTCATTAACCTTTGTTAAAATACAAAATGTGTTGTGCACTTGTGGTATTCAGAGTATTAAAATAGGGTGACAACATTATCAAGGCCAAAATTACATATTTTCCCTTTTCTTAATTAAGATTTTTTTGAGTAAATGTTTTGACTCGATCTATTTATTTAATGAATCAGGTTTATCCCACTTTAGTGGTATATATATATATATATATATATATATATATATATATATATATATATATGAGGAAGAGTAACCTACTTAATTAAGTATCAATGATATGATACTTAATATTTTTTTAACCATTGAATTTGCATTGAGATTTGTGTATTTAATGATGTGCACAAAATTTCATGATCATCATGAAAAAACACAAATCTCAATGTAAATCTAATGATTAAAAATCATAAAGTACCAAATCCTTGGTACTTAATTAAGTAGGTTAGTCTCTCTCTCTCTCTCTCTCTCTCTCTCTCTCTCTATATATATATATATATATATATATATATATATATATATATATATATATATATATATATCAAGGTTCCAAATAATAATAATTAATAAATGGAAAGAGTGATTTACATATTTACCTTCCAAGAAAACAAAAATATCATATTTATCATTAAAAAAAAAATATCAAATTTACTCTTTCGCAAATCCAAAATATCATTTTTACCCTTGAAAAACTTAGAAAATAGAATAAAAATGTGAGTTTACAAATTTGTCATTCTAGAAACCCCTAAATATCATATTTATCCTTCCAAAAATACATAATATAATTTTTATCCTTAAAAAACTTAGAAAATATAAACAATCTAAAATAATAATAATAACAATAATAAGAAAAATAAGAAGAACGATTTACATATTTATCGTCCTAACAATCTAAAATATCGTATTTATCATTCGGAAAAAATCATATTTACCCTTCAAAAAAGCAAGATAATCATAATGACCTTTGAAAACTTATAAGATAAAAAAAAATTAAAAATAATAATATGAATAACAATACACAAGAGAATATACATATTTAACCATCTGAAAATCCGAAATATCGTTTTTACCCTTCAAAATCTTAGAAGATATGAGAAGAATCCAATTTAAAGATCATCATCATAATAATAATAATAATAATAATAATAATAATAATAATAATAATAATAATAATAATAATAAAATAATAATAATAATAATAATAATAATAATAATAATAATAATTATTATTATTATTATTATTATTATTATTAAATATATTTATGTATTTTCCCTTTAAAACCCCAAAAATATCATATTAATAATTCTTTATAAAACTCACTTGAAACAAAAAGAAAATAAAATCGAATAAATCATTTTTGAAATAAAAAAAATCTAAATACAGAGTCATTTGAAATAAAAAAATGTACATGATTATTTGTGTGGACACGATCCGTGAAAATTGATAAATTATTATTTTATGTATGTGTTTGAGTGTACAAAATCATGTCCATTTAAATATATGTAGTGCTTAAATCAATTACAATGCTTAGGTCAACAAAATGGAAAGTATATATTTCTTAGGTGATGTGGAAGCATGATGTAAGAGAAAAAAATGTTTATATATACATATAAATAACATATAATATATAGTTTTTAAATTATTATATGCTATATAAATTTTAGGCTTTTTGTAAATTACTAAAAATTAATAATTTTTTAATTACTACAAATGTAAATAGAATGGTATTTTGGCAAAAAAAAAATTACACCATACATGTTTATTTTTAACCTCTATTGGGTGAGGGTGGGTATTTGAAAACTAAAGTTTGGTAGAAGAATTTTTTTGGAGTTTCTAAAAAAATAGAGGCTATTTTACAATATAAAAAAAAAATTTAGTTTTTTGAAAAGTTTCCAAAAAAATGTATAGAAAAAGAAGAGAACATAATAATTTATGTAGGCATGTCTATTTGTATTAATAATTTTTATTGTTTTAATTTATTTGACGCAAAATTACATGTTAATCAAGAAGTATTTTTTTTTTGTACATACTTATAAGCAGTATTTTGAAAAATAATAATAACTGTTGTTTAAAATATTTTTTTTATTTCACACCATTTATTCAAAAAATATACTTAAAATTAAACCTGTGATTTTAATCTAAAAAATCCATGATTTATAATTTATTTATTTATATCAATAAAATATTGCCATGTTTTTTAGTCTTTATTCCGATTTGTTTCACTTGCCATTTATCTATATAATAAGGATAAACAACAGCCGCAGCCACAAAAATAAGTTAGAGAGAGTGATT